>VOPJ01009381.1:40442-129567 GCA_014673585.1 Semibalanus balanoides
ACGAACATTTCACTTGTGAACTCTGATGCTTTCTGGGCTAACTGATCAGCCATGTTCGCGGCCTCCAATTTTTCGCTGATACTCACGCCTGCAAAAACACACCAGACGTTTCTGTTTTTACAGACTTGAAGGAGTGTTGTATTGATGATATACTCTTTGACACTTATGACACTCTTATGACACTCTTCAAGGAGTCTGCAAAAAACTCCTAGCTGGGAGTTGCATTACCCACCAAAGAACTCCCAGCAAGGAGTCGAAAAAGAGGCTCCAAAGGGAGTCAAAAGGAGGCTCAAAGGGGAGTCAAAGGAGGCTCAAAAGGGAGTCAAAAGGAGGCTCAAAGGGGAGTTAAGAGGAGGCTCAAAAGGGAAGTCAAAAGGGGCTCAAAAGGGTCAAAGAAGCTCCAAAAGGAGTCAAAAGGATGCTCCAAAAGAGTAACTGACACCAAAATAAGATTTTTAAAGAGAAATCACTCCAATGGAGAGTATTTTGAACTCCTTTAAAACATTCGGAGGTGTCGTAGTTTTCTACGCAGTTTTCCCTTGAAAAATACTCTGTTTGAGTGTCAGTTTGACTCCTTTGAGGCGTTGGTTTAACTTATATTTTTGTTTAGTGGTCATTTTTAACGACTCCCCTAAAAACACTCCGAGGGGTTTTAGATGGGAGTGGTTTTTTGCAGACTCTTGAAAGGGTGTCGAATAGGAGTCATTTTTGTCTCAGTGTATGTAGTCTTAAGTCCGACTAGCTTCCTAGCTCGCCTGTCTGTCTCTCTGTCACCTTACATACCGCACCGTGTTCACACAGCCTGGCCATCAGTATTCAGTAGTCATCAGGTCGCAGCGACCGGCTCTGTCGGATCTCGCCAGACTCCAGCCGGTATCAGCAGACAGCACCACTGCCGTCAGTGAAAACCGGACATAATTAGGATACCCCCTCCCCTCCCGCTCCGGGGTGGTCCAGCAATCAGGCCAGCGGCCGGCGACTAGCGACCAGCAATGGTTTCATTCACAGCGTCGAAATGACTCTCGCATAGAAATGGCCTCTTCTCGTGCCTAATGACGCGTTTGGACTGCAATCTGCGTGCGCTGCGGTGGAAATGGGACATGAGTTATTTTGTCGCAGTTCACTGCAGAATGCAGATGCTAGTGAGGTGGTCGATGTTTTATCATTTGGACAGCCTAAGTTTCTTTGAAATATAACGTACAAACCACACGGAAGTGTCTGTGTGCTAAAATGGTGTGTGTGGGGGTATTCTCTCTAGGTAGACAATATTCAGTGTTCGTGACACTGACAATGGGTTTGTTTCTCTCTTCAATGTTTGTTGTCATTTACATGCGTCACTTACAAAACAACGTCACACGTCACGTCACACGTCACGTCACATGTCACGTCACACGTCACGTCACACGTCACGTCACACGTCACGTCACACGTCACGTCACACGTCACGTCACACGTCACGCCAGGGCGTGTGACGGCGGCGGGTGACGGCGGTGCAGGTGGCGTGTGACGGGTGGACCGTGGGTGGGGTGTGACGGTGGGCTGGTGGACCGTGGCCGCCCCCGGCGTTCCATCACCGCTGCCTGTCACCTAATGGCTGCAGCGTGATCAGCTGCCCTGGACCACCAGCGGTCCGCGGAGACCACCAGCGGTCCGCGGAGACCACACAGGCTTATCGCCAGTTCTCACTCAACTGCGCTCGGATCCACAGGGGACGTGGAACGGCTGCAGACTTTAATCAGAGTTACGAAAGTTACAGGAAGTTACACAGTTTCCTCAAAGTTCTGCGGAGCCATGCAGATCTTATACAATCTTATACTAGGTCCCCGTGCCACTCAGGATATTTAGCTGAGCCTGTTGAGGGCTCATTTCATGGAAGTACACAGCGTTGTTTGAAGTTTTCTCGTTGGAGACCCAAGGAGTAATAACATCTGACGTCGTTTCAACTTTCCAAAAGCCACCAGAGCTAAGCGATGTTGCATGAGACTGATTTTATTTGCGGACACGGTCCTGCGCATCCTATCTTTAAATGTTCGTCAATTTCCGCCATGAAGCCCGAGCTCCGCCGATCCAGCGGCCTTTATCAGAAGACCAGCAATTTATGAATGCTACGCCCGATTCTGCTAAACGGCGGATCGTGCCTGGCCGCTGCATGCTTGTTCAGTTCATGACCTCCAGGTGCGACGTATATTTTTATGACAAGGCTAAACACGACGGTTGTCACCTTTCGCGGTAACGGGCGTGGGCCTCCGAATGGCCATAACCACGCCGATTTTGATTTAAAAAAAAAATGTTTCTGCTTTAGTGGTGCCAAGTTTCGGACAAATATTTGTCCAATGTCCGACCGATGTCCAAGAACCATAGTCAGCTGTCCGTCCGAAACTGTCCGAAAATCATTGTTTTGCCGAAGTTTGTCCAAAATGTGTCCGAAAGCAGGAAAAAAAATATGATGTGGAATGTAAAATATTAAGTGTATCATTCCCAATATATGCATAAGTATAGGCATTTGTGTCAAAAGACGCCACAGTAAGGAAATCCAAGAACAACAATCATCTCATTTGTATACAGGAAAAACATTATTGATAACAAGTTACTAAGTGATTTTTACAACAAGCCATCATTGGGCATTGGATGTCCGAAACCGAAAATGTCCAAAGAAATATGCCTTTGTCCGTCCGAAAACCAAATCGGTCTTTGGACAAATTCAGAATTTCGAAAATGTTTTTTACCGATTGGCACCGCTATTGTGCTTAGACAGAAATAAACGCTATCAAAACTGGATTCGTGCAGCTTTAATTGTTAGTGGAATGGTGATTAAGGATTTCTTTGGATAGCATTCCTCCCGTATATTCATATCAAACAAAGTTTCTGCAAAATAAGGAACATGATATATACGATCAAAATCGGTCTGCAAATAAAGTTGACAAATCATGCTTGTTATTAAAGTTGTATATGTGCAGATGCCACTAAATGCCAGTTGCTGCATTATGGCTTTTGAGAGAGTGTGCCAAGAAGACGTCTCATGTCGGTAATGATGAAGGATGTCGTTAAGCTATTTTTTTAGCAATGTTTAAGCTGTTTCGCGACGAAGTTATTTTTATATGTGCTGTAAGGAAAGATTACAGCGAAATGAATATGTTTATCTGTCTTCAAAAGCAAACGTTAACAGTGATTATTTGATACTGATAGCTAAACCAAAATGAAGGTCAACTTGCTTGTCTGCCACGCATGTAGTAACATTCTTATGCACCTTTCTTAAACGTATGCAAATATTGGAGCTGAGTCTTATTTTAATACAAACACATCACATATCCTTTATTAATTTGTTATAGCATATACATAAGTATTACCGATGAGATAGTCTGATATTGCTGGGACACATAAGAGTTTAACAAATGGGACAGACCTATTCGGCGTTTTCTGGTCATACAGGAATCAAGGGTGCGTCAAAGGAGGGAGGGACACGTCCCTCCAACATTTTCGGATTTTAATATTACGCCTATGAACGTTGCATGGAAATAATCGACTTCAAAATGCCTCCGTCCCCCCCCCCCCTACTTACTTTCGGAAGGTGGCCAGTGGCGGATCCCGAAAATCTTCAAGGAGGGGGCCATCAATTTATTTATTTATTTATGTATGGCGGTTCTTGGCGAAATCCAGAGTGTGGCTATTCTAACGCCGCGTCAGTATGAGTACATTGGACACACACGCACAGTAATACAAATTGATAACACTTCGATGGATGTGAACGGTAAAATGCCAAACACTGCGACATCAGCATACATTACAACATTAACACACGATGGAAGTAGCGGCTGTGTAGCAAAATGATTTGATGGTCGAGTAGACATGTTTTCTGATCAAAGACAATCGGCGTTTGCCCTGACTTTTTAAATGCTTATACACACACATTGCATTTGGTGCCCGCTTTCCTTGCCCAATCTGTAAACTCTTGGATTGGTCACTATTATTTTGAGGGTGCCCCATTTAGCGTTTGTGTTTTTCTCTCTCAAAATGTTAAGGTTCCCTCAGCGCCAGAGTGCCCCCTCAGACGGCCAGAGTGACCCCTTAGGCAGCCAGGGCTGCCCCCTCAGACTATCAGATTGCCCCTCGGAGGCCAAGGTTGCCCTCCAAGTACAGATACCGTGTGTAACAACATTGTTAAAAAATCGAGATGAATTTGACGTTTAACAAACGTTTGCAACAACGGTCCGTGAATGGTGTGTAGAGAAAAAGTTGTATAAACGTGCTGTTAACGTTACAAGCAACGTTGTTCGACGATGTCACAACTTTGTTCTGAGTTATGTTTGGGAAAGAACAGCTGTGCAATTTGGTACAAATGATCTAAATTAGGCAATATTCACCATCTTTACTACAGATTACATGATCCGACACGTAAGTCATGTTAGCTATGCTTCAAAAGTATCGTTGTGCAACGTGTTATCAACGTTGTGAGCTTGCAAGGTAACGTTGTGACAGCGTTCCTGGGAGTCTACAAAATTACACTATCACAACGTTGTGTAGTTGTATTACAACCTTGTCACAATGTAGAGACAACGTAAAATTGTTAGCTGGGCTCTCAGACGGCCAGAGTGCCCCTCAGGCGGCTGGAGTGCCCCCTCAGGCGGCAAGAGGGCCCCCTCAGGCGGTCAGAGTGCCCCTCAGACGGTCAGAGTACCCCCTTAGGCGGCCAGAGGGCCCCCTCAGGCTGACAGAGTGTTTCCTCAGGCGACCAGTGCCCCTTCAGGTGGTCAGAGTGCCTCCTTGGGCAGCCAGAGTGCCCCCTCAGGCGGCCAGAGTGCCTCTTTAGACGACCAGAGTACCCCTCAGGCGGCCAGAGTGCCCCTCATGTTCGAGGCCCAAGGGGGGGGGCATGGCCCCCTGGCCCCCTCCATTGGATCCGCCACTGAAGGTGGCACTGCTCTTGATAGGAATCATATCATATCGGTGCTAAGAACAGCTCAACCCGACCTGGTGTGACCCAACGTGCATACCTACCTCCACTTCTTGTCCCGACAGATCACACCAAACGAACCACACCACCACTGCCTGACAGGGCTACATGTCACCACAGACCCGACCAGACGAACACACCACCGCTTGGACCTGACCCGTGGCGTATAGAGGTGTGTGGGGAGAGCGGGTGGGAGGGCTGGCCAACCTATACGTGTCGACAATTTTTTGATTTTGTTTGTGATACAATTTTTTATGTAAAGGCTTGGCTAGCGAGAAGAGCCCACATATCTGCAAAGTAAACATTCGCAGAGGAATATTTTTTTCATGACGGATCAAAGTTCCACTGTCCGCCGCCTCCCCACACTTTTCTGGACGTTCCTATACATCCCTGTGTCTGACAGAAGCCAGTAGTAGCCAGCTCAGTGGCGTGCCCGTCGGGCGGAGCCCACGCGTTTCCGGTGTGCTGTCACTGAAGCATGGAACTGGACCAGGGACAGCGCGCCACGTGTGCTGCCAGGGACAGCACGTCACGTGTGCTGCCAGGGACAGCACCGCCACGTGTGCTGCCAGGGAACAGCACGCCACGTGTGCTGCCAGGGACAGCACGCCACGTGTGCTGCCAGGGACAGCACGCCACGTATACTGCCAGGGACAGCACGCCACGTGTGCTGCCAGGGACAGCACGCTACGTGTGCTGCCAGGGACAGCACGCCGCGTGTGCTGCCAGGGACAGCACGCCGTGTATGCTGCCAGGGACAGCACGCCACGTGTGCTGCCAGGGACAGCACGCCGCGTATGCTGCCAGGGACAGCACGTCACATGTGCCAGCACGCCACGTGTGCTGCCAGGGACAGCACGCCACGTGTGCTGCCAGGGACAGCACGTCACGTGTTCTGCCAGGGACAGCACCCCACGTGTGCTGCCAGGGACAGCACGCCACGTGTGCTGCCAGGGACAGCACGCCACGTCACGCCACGCCATGCCGTTGTTGTCTGTTTCACGTGCGCCACGATGGCAGCAGACTCCTCGAATAGACACGTCGGACGCGCCCGCTGCGCCGCTACCATGCAGCACAGCGGGGAAGAACGAACACGGCTACAGAACAACTGCCCACCGGGCTCGCTTCACTGCTTCGCCGTAGTTGTTTGCACGGGTGAATTGATTTGCTGTCGGGTTTTAGTGACAAAGTAAAACACTGCGGGTGGCACGTGGTCTCCACATGGCGTCTGGGTACCTTCTATTGGAGCGTTTCTAAATGACTGTCACTGGAAGTACCAGCGCGGCGGTGGATTTGAGCATTCAGCGTTGTAAGCTAAATCATTGCCTTAGTTGTATTGCTAGGGTCTGTGCCGTTTCTGTCTTCTACGAAAGATAATTATTCAACAGTCGTGAAACTCTGTCGATGGACTGATTAGGAAAGCACTATCTAGTATCTACATTCTACATCCTTTCCTTTACTCTGATGTAGCGGCGCTAAGTTGTAGGTACACATGCTCTATGACTATCTCACCTATTTACCTAAAACCCGTAAGGCCTGTCGAATAACAGTAACAGCCAGGCGTGAGTGACTGCTGTGACGTGAGCCAGGCGTGAGTGTCTGCTAATCCCCGGCGTTTCGGATCCACTTTCCCCAATGACCGCGTGCCTGAGTGATGATAGGTCAGACAAAACAGCAAATATCTCCGGGCGACTGGGAAAGACCGCCAGGCGTCCAATACCTCTCTGATTACAGGTATTCTCGGCCTCAGTCCCGGCCGGACCCAATAATCCCCAGCTCTGACATCCAGCCAGCAGCGCACTTGACCCAATGGCCTCGCCCCGGGCGGTCTTGTTCGATCAGATCAGTTATCTGGAACGGGAGGGCAGCCAGCTTGTGTTCCCGATATGAGTTAGTTCGACAGCCCACGAACTGCTCGCCTATCGTTTATGGGAGAGTAGCGTGGTCGCTGGTCGGTAGAGGCGTGGTGGGCAGAGGCGGGCCCAGGTGGCGCTGTTGGGTAGGTTCGGGCGATGAGGGATTTAATTTGCTAATAACTCAAAACGAGCGTTTATCAATGCGAAACTTCAAGGTCCTTCTCTTACATCAATTTGACGTCTGCTGTGCAAAAAGGAAAAAGTTCGGCAAAAATATGGAGATACATCAAATTTTGTGACGTCACTACACACGAGTTTGGCCCAAAAATCAGCTGAACTTAAACAGGTCGTACAAAGACGAAGCGCAGTAAAAAAATCGTCAAAAGATAGCAAGTGATACGGGCTAAAAACTGTGACCTAGGATTTTTTGTCCAAAATGTCAAAAAATGATTTTTGTGTGAAATTGTTTTCAAAATCAGCAACTTAAAACATTTTTCAAAAAACGGAATATATGTATGAGAACCACGTATGAAAAATACTAAAACTCTAATTTCAAAACAATATCTTCATTTTTGACTGACTATGGTGCCCTACTATGGATTTCAGACCGCGTGAGACCCCGTTTTTTGTCGATAATTTGTTACGAAATGCTCGAATCCGAATCAAATTTTCGCACAGTCTATTTCAGCTCAACCGCCGATTTCTGTCCGTATAGTCTGTTAACAAAAAATCAAAACTTATGGTACTTGTCGTTGACTCGTAACGTTAAAATCTGCTCGGTAGACCCATTCCCACTGTAGAGGCTACCGTGACGTAGGTTGTGACCTCAAAAGCTTGTGCTGTCTTATCGTCATCATCGTTGGTAATCACGTGCTGTTGAGGTCACAATTCACAACCTTATACGTCACGGTAGCCTCTCCTGTGGAGTGTGGGGTCACTGGGAATTAGTTTACCGAGCAGATCGTAACGTTACGAGTCAGTTGCAAGTATATTAAGCTTTTATTTTTTGTTTACAGACTATACGGACAGAAATTGACGACTGGGCTGAAATAGACTGTTTGAAAATTTGATTCAGATTTGGCCAATCCTTAACAAATTATCGCCAAAAAAACGGTTTCTCACGTGGTCAGCGGTCTGAAATTCATAGTAAAAAGGTATGAATACCTAACTCATCACGTCATTTTTTGAATGTGTTTTTTTTTTCGTTGACCAGATACAGATAAATAAGTGCCACCACTGTAATTCTGAGACAAAACTGGTTTAGAAACATGCATTTTTATTTAATAATTTTTTCATTTTAAATTTTGACCTAATGTGACCTGATCTTGACCTTATATGGTGTCCTTTTGTACAAACGGCTGCTATTATCGAGTTTTACAAGTAAAATAACCCATATATTATGTGTTTCATGACTTCTTGCCTGGAATGATCTTATTTGACATTGACTTTTGCTTACAATTTCACTTTTGCTTATGCTGGAGATTCATTACACCTTGGAGAGCACCTTGTGGAATACTAGGGATGGAAAGTATGGCACAAAACTCAAATATCTAAATTTTTACCTTTTACCTGACCGTGATCTAACATGTGATCCATTTTTAAATTTTGGGTTTGCTTTAGATTTGTCTCAGATTTCGAATGCAAATTTCGAATAGTTTGTATTGCGTTGGCTAACAGAGTCGTATTCAAGTCAAATGACCTAAGGAGTCGGTACGCCCTAAAACCACATTAAATTAACATGCAGTAAGTACTGTTGCTGGGGGGGGGGGGCAAATTGGCGTAATTTCAGTGCTCGATGCCCGTTGAGTATTTTGATATTTGGAGTCGGTGGCGGAGCCCGGAGGTGTAACCAAGTGGATTCGTCTGAAGAGTGGTTCCTGGTTGTAATTCTGTTAGCGGGAATCCTATGCGTGCTACAACACTAACCATGTTGGCGAATTTGTACACACATGCGAATTGTGATGTCTCTCAGCGCCACTAGCGGGAAACGTCGTCATCAGGACCGCGGGGTGGGAAAAATCTGCATACATTGCTGTTATTTGTCTCTTAATTACTGACTTTGTGGCGCGGTCCTTGTCAGAAGCTTCATTGAACGTCTCACCTTTCACCTCAACTTTTCACCCCGACAAATGATGATAGTCACTTGTGTTGGTGGCGGGAGCTCAGGTATCATGCAAGCCGTCATTGCCGGCACTATGCAGTAAACGGAAGCAGGGTGAAAACGCTGACTCATGCGGCCATGCCTGCACCACGCCAGGCTAATGCTATGCATGCGATGTCGTTTGGAACTAATCGCCATCGGAGAGCCGTTATAGAGGTAAATGTATTAGCAGAGGAGAGTGTTCGTGCCTTTTCGTGCTCAGTGGGAGGGGCGGTTCTACGGCTGCATCCGCGGCAGCAGGAGCAGTTCTTTATGAGAGGCTCTCAGAAGTTACGAGCAGAATGGCGAACAGGGCAGCACGAAACGGGATCAGGAATATCGCCGGAAAGCGAGCTCTTGGCAACAGAGCTGACCTCAAGAGCACAACGCTCGCCCAGAGCACAGCAGTCTGGCCGCATTGTGTCCCGTACGTGCCATTGCCGTTGATTGCCATTGTATTGCTATTTTACCATTGTGCTCCGTACGTGGCACGAGCTATTTTAGTCGTTGAGAATGACATTGGAAAAATTAGCATTCAAATCCCCGTCTTCGTTACTGAGCTTCTGTGATTAAACAACGTGCATATATAAATTCCGTATCAATAAGTATCGATACTGAATACCGATTGACTTTCTTATGCATTGCACATATTCCGATCGACATCGAGCTCATTATGTTTTCCTTCTGGTCATTGAACTCCTCTCTCTGTGAAGCACTGTGTAGGTTTCTGCCCAGTCTCACAGCCTGTGGCCTACGTGAAAGCGGACGTGTAGGTACAGTCTAGGGTAAATGTTCTGTCCGTGCAAAAGTTCTGTCCGCTGTTTCTTCCTCTGTCTGTCGGTTGCTGCACGCAGTGGAATCCAATGCAATTACTATAGCCCTCTCCCCCGGTATCAGGGGCGAGGGCAAAAATAGTTCAATAGATTTCACTGCATGTAGCACCGACAAACGGCAACGAAAGGCAAAGTTGACATTGAACTAAACGGGTGCACTTAACCAAAGCTTTTATAAGAACACTTTCTACGCTAGCTTCCGTCAGACGAAAACAAACATCGCCCCGGGGAAATGGAGGATTTATTCTAATAGAACACTGAAAAGACTGCTACCAACCGTTTTCACGAAGGATTTATTCACCGGGAACATCGTCATCGGTTGAGGTGATGAAGTGGACAGAACATTTACACTAGACTAGTGTACAGGGCAACGTTTAGGCTGCGTTTCTATCCACAGTAGCCGTCACGGTCTCGCAGCCCTGGCGGACGCGTGCAGAGCTATCATCGCTGCCTGACCGACGAAGTGATATATATCTGAGCGGAGCGCGGCGCGGCGCGGAGGGCGGGGCAGGCCGCCTGCCCGGCTCAGTAATGAGCTGAGGGTTATCTGGTCCGGAGCCGACTCCGGCGCCATGTTACCCCACCCCGGACACGTCAGCTGATTAAATCGGCCCGGGTACTCTGATCACTGAGTCAGGAGCGGATCTCAGGACGAAGGGGAATGGATGTTAGAACGCAGGGGAATGGATCCCGGGACGTAGGGATACTGTTCTCGGAACGGCCAGGAATCGGATCTTAAAGGGGAAAAATGGAGGGGTGCAAGGTCAGAGTATGACACAAATAATTTGTCCAGCATGGACTTTGTCTTACTCTGCCTTTTACCTCTCCAAATGACGTATTGATTGCTTTTAAGCAAAAAAGTTATCGGGATTCTGTTATGGTTAACGGGATGATGTCGTCAAAAATTGAAAATGTTATGCAATTATTATAAGTTACAGATTATTACAATTATTCATAAGTTAGAAATTTGGAAGAAAAAAAAGACGCAAGTACCTACTTATACTTCTTTCGAAATTGTAATGATCAGTGCCTTACCCACCACTATTAAGAGCGCGGCATATCTGTCGCTTTTTATCAACTCTGCTCAACGTTGAAAACCTCTCGTTGAATTACCGCTCAACAAATCGCAGACATTAAATACGTCGTCGTTGGGGGCCAAGTTAATCCGTCGAATGCATCATGGTCTTCCGAAACGTTTATTGATTGATTATGTATAAACAGTTCAGCTAAATGTTGCATCTGTGTATTGAAATGTATTACATACCAGTTACTTGATGTGTGCTTGACTCGAGAGTGCACTTTATTTCCGCTGAAGCGGAATCAAGCACATGTGTGCGGCTACAACAGCGTCAGTTTGGCATCTATCCGGCCCATGGTGCCCACCACCGTGTCGGTGCGGCGTGATCCACACATTTATCGCTATAAGACGGGGAGAATTTAATGGCCAGACGGTGACAGGTGGCTGTCAGGAGGGGCAGAAAAAGATGGAGAGCGAGAGAGCGGGAGAGAGGGAGAAAGGGAGAGAGGGAGAGAGGGAGAGAGGGAGAGAGGGAGAGAGGGAGAGAGGGAGAGAGGGAGAGAGGGAGAGAGGGAAACGGTACACAAGATGTTCCCGCACAGAGCGCTACGCGCATGGAACATTGGAACAATCTGCCAGTATTACTACGCCACACCCAGACACCAACGACATTCAAAAACAAATTGAGGCAGCATATCTTGGAAAGAGCCGTCAAATAGTTAAACGAACGACTATAAACGATCCTGTACCCGCGTACTTTTCTAATATGTATATTGTTGACGTGCAAGTTGAGAGACGTGTGTTATTATTTGTAAGCTCGGAACCTGAAAAGCCCCGCTGAGGGAAGGTGATGGGTATTTAGGTAGAATGCTCATTCGCTCATCGTTACGAATGTATGTATCAAATAAACGCTATAGATCGAGGGAGAAGGAGAGAATGGGAGATAGGAAGAGAGAGAGGGAGAGATGGAGATAGGGAAAGAGGGAGAAAGGGAGAAAGGGAGAAAGGGAGAAAGGGAGAAAGGGAGAAAGGGAGAAAGGGAGAAGGAGAGAGGGAGAGATGAAGATCGAGTGGGGGTGGGAGTGGGAGCGGGAGCGGGAGCGGGAGCGGAGAGCCGGTAAGCCCGGAAGCGGAGCGGGAGCCGGGAGCGGGAGCGGGAGCGGGAGCGGGAGCGGGAGCGGGGAAGGAAGGAGAGAAGAGTGGTGAGTCAGAGAGTGAGAGAGAATCTCCAGGGGCGTTGCGATGATGCTATCAGGACGACGTAGTCTCTGATTAGGCGGAGGTGTGGCGATGTTTTGCTGTGTACATCTCTGACGGCAGCTCCTCCCTTCTCACTGGACGGTAGGAGCTGGAAATATCAGACGTGTAATTCAGAACCACAAATCGCTTCCACACATCCTGGTCCAGATTGTTCTGACAGGGAAGGCGCTTACAGCGAACCATCACCACATGGTGCTGATGGCAAGTTCTAGATCACTTTATTGTGTGAGCCATATACTTTGGGCGCTCTTTGACGTGACCTGTTTGGTCATACGGTGCGCATTCACGGCGTGCGATTTACATACTAATGGTGAGCTATTCGACTGGAAGCCAATACCTGATGGAAGGTGAAGATTATTAGTCGCTCTCCATTGTACAGCACATATCTCGTGATTTCTAGATATCATGTATTTTATTTTTTTAACTTGCAGGTAAAGCCCGAAATATAATATATTTTGCGATGTGATGAGGTAGCAAAACGTAAAACTGAAATCGTCCAGGCTAACATCTAAACCATGTAACCAGGCCGATTCCCTAATATCAGAGAATTCGCCACCGCAAATCTGACCACCTAAACTATAAAACATAGTCTTATAGCCGACACCTTTCAGACCGGACGAGCTAAGTCAGTGAGAGAGCTGGCCATGTGACTAGTGACCCCACTTTCGACTGTCACCACCGGCCAACCCCCTGTAATGACCGTCCCCGGCGTCCCACTCACCGCCACGCCACTATCTCGGCTATCAGAGACGTCGGGGCTATCAGAGCTATCGAAACCACGCGTTAATTAGCTCCGGCAGCGACCCCGTCCAGCGTTGACCGTCAGAAAGGAAAGTAGCCTGCCGCGACGTGCCCGACGTACGGAACGGTTGTTTATGGAGTCAGAGACAGCAGCAACCCGCCATCTAGAGAAGACGCGAAAAAATCGACAAAAGCTGCGGCAGTTTTGATGTGGAGTTCTCTACGAGATTTATATAAATTGGCAACGTATTTGTATTGTGTCTGGTGGCATGCGTGATGAAGTCAAATCTGTCCGTAGGGCGTAGCAGTGAAGCCAGTTTTGTTGATTTTGTATCAAGCTCTCCATGGAGAGCTGTCAGATTGTAACCAATAGCCAATAGCCATCGGCAGTGGCAGCTCTCAAAGCGGCGCACTGGCCGGCCGAACGCCATTCAGAGTCGGCCAAGTGAAAACGAACGCCGACACCCGCTAATTGGGGATACTTTGGAACAGGTTCTGATTCGGCAGCCGGGCGTGGGACATTATATCGTGGATGGAACGTCGTCAAATTCCTCTGTCCAGTGTCAGTCAAGGCTATCCCGCCGCTATGGCCGATATGGGACATTGTCACATTCTAGCGGGCATTGAATGCCTGGTGTCCGTCAAGGGTGCTTTGCTATTTAGGTTTCGTGGTGGAATATTCTAGAGCTAGACATTGTATTTGAGCGATTTTTGTGCTATTTAAATGAGTATTGTTATGTATTCTTCAGATATATGCGCTTTTATCAGTTTTCTCATCGCTCTGTTTTCTCATCGTATATATCGCTGTACCTACCTATCTGTACTCTGACCTGGGTTTATTCAGCACGGTGGTCGTTTTCGAACCGCCACACGGTTCTCCGCCCAGTTTGTCACTGTCAGCGCTCATTATGACCCTATTGTGTGAGATCTCCAGCTCGAGAGCTCTGCTCTGGTGTTCCCATTGTGCGCAGCCCTTTCCCGGTGATGATGTGCTATGATTGTCTACAGCATTGTGTCTGTCGAGACACTTCTAACCCCGCCATTTTCTCTGAGAGAGGACACTATTGTGAACAGCAGACCACTTGGGACCCTAATTTGTGGCGATAACTTTCGAATGCATCAACTGGCATTAGGGAATTCCTCGCAGTGGACGTTTCAGGCCCTGTGCTAATTTTTATTCTTATGATTATTGCGAACTCGGATAGAGGCTAACGCCTGGTCGCTCTGTAGTCGCGCTCTTGGCTCCACCCACCACTCGCAACCAACCGGTCACGGGTCGGACAGCGCCGGTTCAAGGTTAGTCAGAGCGTAGCTAAGCTCTGACGTCAGAACATAGTTCTACCCTTTCACGATAGCCTCTACCCACTGATTGAATTTTCTTCGCGAGTTTTATCGTTGCGAGTGAATGGCAAGTCCCCTACATTTGTTTGACATTAACCTACTTTTAAATAAAAATTAGTGCAGGATCTGAAATATCCATTGCAGGAAATTCGTTCATGCTAGTTGGTTTCTCCAAAAGTTATGGCCGAAAATTGTGGTCCCAAGCGGTCTGCCGTTTACAGTAGTTCACTTTCCTGACCTCTTCGTGCTCTCTCAGACTACCCTGCCGACCTCTCCTCTATTCGTTCGGCAGTTGCCCTGATGTGTGCTGATCTCTGTTGAGCTTTGCTCTGCCGACAGACTTGCCATACTTACTCCTTTCCTCCTAGCGCCTGCTCTCTGACCTGCCAACAAACAGCCCTGCTGACCCTACATACCGCTATTTTCTACCGACAGACTGCGAGCTGCTGACGCCGCCTGTTATAATCGGCCGATAGACCGCCCTGATGATCCCTGTTGACCTGTGTTCTGACAACAAACTGACTTACTGACCTCTCCCTCTGTTGCGCTGACATGGCGCACCACTGAACTGACCCCTCCCTCTGTTGTGCCGAGAGGGTTCGCTAGTGAACTGACCATCCCTCTGTTGTGCCGACAGGGCGCGCTACTGAACTGACCTCTCCCTCTGTTGTGCCGACAGGGCGCACTACTGACGCGGTTCCGGCCCCCCAACACGGACCCCTCCATCGGGGGCATCCTGGTAACGGGAGGTGTCGGGCTGCTGGCGGTCGCCATCTTCCTCATGGTGCTCCTGAGGTCACTCGGCAAGGTCATCAGCGAACTGCGCGAACCCGCCAGCTGAGCTCGCGCGAGTACAGTGAAAAATAGTGACTAGGCTGACAGTGGTCTAGACTGACTCAGGCTGAAGTGTCGCCCGCTAGTGAAAGCTAGCCAACCAATGTGTTATTTATAGTGAGATTGTGTGGTGGAGAGGACACGCTATGTGATGTTTGGATCTGAGTTACCATGGAGACGAGAGATGTTACATTGAGTCTCCGATACCGCTGATGGATCTGCATATCGATGAGAAGGTTATTTTAAGCCAGCAGATGTGTTACCTAGTGCTAAGGAAGGTGTATGGACGCATAGAAGCACAGTGTGTGTCCTGATGCCCTCGGGCGTTCAATGATGAACTGTGACAGATCTGTGTAAACATCTCACTCAGTGTGTTGTCAGTGCGGTCAGGGGCAGAGGCAAGCGAAGTCTGGCTAGTCAGCAGCTGCGAGACTTGTCGACATATGAATGTGATTGTAAATGTTGATGTTTTATGTATTACGCCCCCCCGACACGACCCACAGTGGGTTACTGCTCGAGTGAGACACATTGGATGAATGAACGGCGCCAATGAGATAGAATTGCTACCCGTCGTCCGCCTTGTATTTGCTATATGCCCGGTTTTACATAGACCACAAAGCAAGAGTAGGTACCACTCTATTTTTGTAAGCGTTGATCAGGTATAGGAGGTGAGAAGGGAAGTTTTGCTAGGTCTCTGAAAATGAATACACTTTCAGCGGTCATGGGCAAGAGAGCGCAGTTGCAGTGAAAGCAGGTGTCTTCATTTGGATCCCACGAGTTGCTGCTGACTGTCATTTATTACTGTCAACAGTTGCTACATGCTATTCTTCAAACTATCCAGCCCTTCTATTCTAGCCTGAATATCAGGCTGAAATCACACTCCTATCCAAAGCTCCTATACGCTCTTCAGATATTCCGTCTCTTGTTTATCCGCTGACAGAGCTGCCTTATATGGAAGCTGCAGTTTCCGGCCTTCCCAAGCTCAGTCCGTCCCGTCCCGCTCCGTCACCGTCACCGTCACCGTCACCGTCACCGTCACCGTCACCGTCACCGTCACCGTCACCGTCACCGTCAACGTTTCGTTTAGTTTCGTCCCGTTACATCCCGTTCCGTCCATCCCGTCCCGTCCCGTCGAAAAGGCAATCACCTCGCCTCAGCCGTCCCGCCTCGCCCCGCCCCGGCCCGTCCCGCCTGTCCCACCTTCCCAGTGACAGTTGTCGCCCGGTGACGTGTTTATTACGACTCTGACCGTGTCGTAACCGGGCGGCGTGGGAGCGTGGCGTGACGTGACATGCCGTGACGTGACGGTGCGTGTGCCAACACTCGGCTACCGTGGGAGTCACGCGACAGTCGACACACAGCAGCACAGCCACCGCCACTGCTGTGTCTTAATAATGCCGTCTACGGCAGGCGGGATGAAGACATGGGGCTCAGTAGATAGTGCCACCTTAAACGAAACCGAGGTGCTGGATTGCTCACTGTGTTTACAGAAAATGTATGAATTATCGATACAATCTTATAACGAAAAGGACGTAATACCTACCCAAAACGGTTATGCATGGTTACTTCGTTAATATTTACCAGGTGAATTGGTTAATAAATTCACATAAATTGTATCCCAAGTACAACTAATTATACATTAATACCATTGCCCGTCATTGATTCGAATACATTGATCAAATCATTGCCATCGGTAAACCTACCAATAAGTCAAAGGTCATTGCCATGCATTCCGTACGTCTTTAACTACGGTCACCACCGCAAATCATCGAACTACAACCCAGTTCCAATGTCAACATCCGTGAGAACCGCGCGTCGCCTTGGGACTAGCATCAACATTTGGCGAGTGCTTGAAAGCAACCTTGTGCACTGAATGTATGAATATCACCTGATGTTGTGCCTTAGTGACGTCAGATGCACCTTGATGACGTCATGCAATGACCATGCACCAGCGTGCTGCGTCAGCTCAACAACTTTGTATCACTTACCGTACTGCACCTGGAAACGTGTTCGGTGAGAGGGAGGTGTTATTAATGTCACCGCAATGTGTGAACGTACTCACAGGCGTGTGAAAATCCCATTATTTATTGAATAAATCGTGTATTTTGTATGCACATGATCCTACACGGTCCAGTGTGAGTTGATTCGCTAATGTAAAAACCATGAATGCCTATTTGTAGCACTTGCGTTAAATTGATGGTAGCTGAAGCTTTGGAGGTTTTTACGGTCATGGCGGGTCTAGGTAAGGGCGTCTTAGAATCAGAGGCACTCTCATGTGCTGCGCCCAGAATTGCATGTATTAAGTCTGGAATATTAACAGCGTCAGACTTTCAGAAGTATTCCGTTATTGATGTGCGAACCCCGCCAGAGAACAGCACATAATTACGTTTCCCGTACAAATAAGGCATCACTACCGTCGGGGCAGGCGCGAAGAATGGAACCGGAGTATTTGCCATCGGGATCACAGCGGTTCGTCTACTCTCTCCGCCTGTTCGGCCACCATCCGAACGGCCATCTGCCCTGGTTCAGTCTGATTAAACGACGTGACCGGTCGGTTTCTAGGTCTGGGACAAAATGACAGGCATTTGCGCGTTTCTACCAGTCCAAGCTGCCGCTCTCGTTATTATCTCGGCGCGGATGGAAACGATTTCTGGTAGCTATGTGGTTATAGTGGATTCAAGGTTTGACGATTTAAACTGTCACCCAGTTATTGTGCAATCCTTCTAATATCGAAATGCTGTTAATTGGTTTGTCATTCCTGGCTTGTAGCTAATATTTGATCAGGGCATTTCTCAAGCAGAACAAGTTGATGCCAAATTGCTAATAATTATAAATATAAAGGTAATGTCAATGTACTGGGAAAATGTACATTCACTCGATATAAATCACTATAAAAATACACACAAAATATAATTTTCGTTATTCAAGAAACAATCTTCTTGGAATTACAGTTCAACGAAAGAAATTCTCACGTTTTTCTTCTTCTTCAAATAGCCTGAAGTCTAACCTATGATCAGCGCCGATTATTCTAACCACACCCCCAAGTTGCGCCACATTCACCTCCACATTTCCCCATCCCATGATATCACTGACTCTCCCACGCCAATTGTCTACGGGCTCCCTTTTTCGGCGGCCACCCGCCGTTCTCAACGCCAACCAATCCCGACTTACCCCGTGATATGAACAGCACCGTCCACTATTTATGCACGGTCCCGGCAAAAACCGCGGGCGAGTCCCTGCTGCGATCATCGCGGACGGAATACGACCCGCTCATTGCGTGCCGGCCCGCCCGACAGACGGACATTCATGACGCAGTGCTGACGAGGATGGCAGTACTGACGAGGACGGCAGTACTGACGAGGATGGCAGTACTGACGAGGAGGGGATGGCAGTACTGACAGAGGATGGCAGACTTGACGAGGACGGCTAGCAGTTACTGACGAGGATGGCAGTACTGACGAAGGACGGCAGTACTGACGAGGATGAAAAGTACTTGACGAGGAGGGGCAGTACTGACGAGACGCAGTTACTGACGAGACGGCATACTGACGAGGATCGGCATACTGGACGAGGACGCAGTACTGACGGAGGACCGGCAGTACTTGACGAGACGGCAGTACTGACGAGGAGGCAGTACTGGACGACGGAACGGCAGTACTGACGAGGACGGGCAGTACGACGAGGACGGCAGTACTTGAGAGACGCAGTACTGACGAGGACGGGCAGTACTGACGCAGACGCCAAAGTCAACGGGGGGGAGCGTCTTTGGGCAGGGCAGGATTCCTGTCTTCTGTGTGCCGGTGACCGGGCATCATAATCCCTGGGCGGGCCGCTGAAACAGTCGACCGGCCCCATATAATAACCCTCTGAACAGGGTGAGAGTTCCAGCACCATGATCCCACATGAGGATACGGTGCTTGGTCCACAAACCAAAGCCCAGTCAACGGTAGGCAAGGGCGGAGCATCCCGTGCTAGGTAGTCTGCTGACCTGACCTGACCCAGCGGGCCTCCTCTAAAATGTTAACTGGGGGGGGGGCTGCAAGCCCCCCCCAGTGAAGCCGCCAGCCCCCCAGGTCGAGCCGAAAACGGGTCACTGGGAGGGGCCAGATAATGTCATCGTGTATGTATAAAAACGACAAAACGTCAATTCGGCGAAAATAAATAAAAACTTCAATGACGCAGATATAAAAGAAAGATGACTGTTAACTTGTGAATAAGACTCAATGGTTACTCTGCTTAATACATACCCACTTAGCTTTAGTGCGCAAAAATACCCATTCCAAACTAGTGTTCTGAACAAATAGGCAATTTCGCGCTTTGTCCATCTCCTGACAGTTACGTGGGCATGTTTGGGTTATGGGGCGCTGGGCTTTTGATTCGTTGCATGCTGGGGACTGATCGCTGAACATTTTTGCGAAACTATGTTCGACCATTGGCGGCGGATTTATTTCAGGCGGGCGGGGGGCAAAGCATCTCCTAGGCGTCAGGACCCTTTTTTTTATCTGTCGGCCCTGTTCATATGGTCAGCCGGTCAGAGGACCTAAGGAACCGCCATGGGTGGGTCTTCATGAGGTATTTCAAACTGGTTCAGAAAGAGGCCTTGGCCCAAGCTTTTACATTGCCCTTGGGTCTATACCCTCAGTGACTGGCATATGTATCGGCCGGTCTGAGAAGCGTATTTCACAGACCTCCCCGAGAGCTTGGTCAAAGAAGCTTCCAGACGGGTCACACAATTAATTCGACCGACCTAAGAAGGGCCCTCGGCTTGTGTAAGAGGGTATTTATAGTTAGCCTCAGAGCTGTGTAGGACGGTTGAGAGTTCCCTGGGCCAGTCTAGGAGGGCCCTAGCTAGGTCTGAGAACTGGCGGCTGAATCCGAGACGGCCATGTCCAAATCGAGTGCACCTTTTTGTTGGTCTCAGGGGTCTCTTAGTTCGTTTGAAAGGCCCTCGGGTCGGTCTGCAGAAGGCTTCTGTTCGGACCTCACGAGGCCGATCTTAAAAGGTCCTCTTTCAGACCTCAGAGGGTCCTACTAAGGCCGAAAGAGCCTTTTTGTTGGGTCTGAGAGGGAACTAAGGAAGTTGGTAAACAATACTGACAATACCTAATCAACGAAATTACGCAAAGTAGGACGGGGAGGCAAAATAGACCCACCGTATCACGTCTATTAAGTTAACTGGATCCATGGCCGACGAAAAGAAGAAATTTCTGTAGTTCTTAGTTTTGGGTTTTTGGTCTTTTGGGTTCCAGTGGCTAGGTGTCGTGGATCGAACCCAAGGGACGGTGAAGGGGAAGCAGCGGGAGCTGCAGTCCCACGCCCAAACCATTGGGGGAGAGCCAAACATAACTTTTTGTTTCCCATACATCTCAAGCGGGACCGGCCAAAAAGGTATATTTTTATACGAATAAACCCTTAGTTAGTAAGGCTACTCGTAAGGTCACATCAGGCAGTATGTACCTTCTCAACCAGCACGGCGTCTGTTAAGGACCAGTCAAAGACCACATAGTTAGAGGTTGGGGTCATTGTGGGTGGGGTTGGCATCGGGGTCAAGCCTCAAAACGATTAAAATTTCGGATCAAAACCTACGCATTACCTGATAGAAATACAACATTCTAACCCTTGATAACGGAGGGAAGGTTTCTTTTAACTCAGTCCTTAATGAAACATTTAGCGAAATCCGACTAGCTTTTTCCATTGGGAACAACTTTTTTCTTGATCTGCACACAAAAACAAATTTTGACCGTATGGATCGCAGTGGCATTCTCAGGCCATACCCATGAGCCTTGGTCCAAAGAAGTCCCAGACGGGTCACAAAAATAATTGCGACCGAACTAAAAAGGCCCTCTAGGCCGGCAGCGCTATCAATTCCAATTTGATATGTCGAACATACATCACCAACCCGACTACCTGGTCAATCAACTGTTTCGACATTTTGAATTTGGGTATAAACATATTCCGGAAAAAAATAATAAACCATTCATTAAAAATGATGAGCTTTGAGACTTTAAAAAACCTAAGCTTTAATATACGATTGGTGACTTTCACAGTGAATGTGCGCGTACAAGGACTTGAAGTCGATGGAACTAAACCTGCGCCCTGGTGGCCTCCGAAGACAACTTCCGACATGGTGGGGTCAAAATGACCCCCCACTTACTCAAAAACGAAAAAAGAATAGAAAGAAGCGGAAAAAAAAACGTTTTTAGCTCTCAACATGTAGGTACATTTTAAAAGTTACAGGAACATTTTTTGGCTATGGGTCAATATTGAGGTCGTCAGAGGTCATCAAGCCGTGAAAATTTCACAGTATTAAGGACTGCACTTCAAACACCCCGTATATCTTCCTTGTAACTATTGATAGCTGGAAAACAAACGGAAACAAACGAAAGCTCAGCAATTTAATCAAACATCGGATGTCATCAAAATTGAGGTCAGATCAAAGTTTGAAGTTCAGAACGTCATCAAGGTCAAAAAATGCAGTTTTTAGTATTTTTTTTTATGAATAATTTTTTCCCTAAAAGATAGATTAAATGTCATTAAGGACCATCGTGTGCTCAACGGATTGCGCTTTGAAAAATTATACTTGGTGACCTGGTAAGATCAATTTGCAAAATCCTTTGACCTCAGGTCAAGGTCATTTGGGACCTTGTCTTAGGTCATGTTGCCATATGGAGGCGACCGCGCCAGACTAAGCACGGAACACAGTGTGTCAACTTCTAGTCCCTATCTTTTGTGATATCAAGATGTTATTAGCAAATAATTGTTGATGACCTCAGATGACCCTCAATGACCTTGTAGAGATCACTGAGCAGCAATTTGCCACCTTGGTCATCCAGAATGAGCTAAATAAACATATTCTGGAATATTTTAGCCTTATTCCAATGCAATTTTCTGTTTAGGAAGCATTTTGTTTATTTTCCCGTTTCACTTATAATGGAAGGTCAGGAAGTTGACCTTGACCTTAGTCACCATGCAAAAAATCCGGAGATAAAACCAATTGTAGGATTATGATCTTATGAAAATTCCTGCAAGTTTCAATCTTTCTTGACAAAAAACTGTTCTTTGGCACGATCACAAATAATTTTGGAAGGTAAGGCTCATTGACGTGACCTTGTGACCTGGACTATTTGATGAACTGAAGTCAAATTTTTGACAAAAGTGTGGGAAATTGATGTTCAAACAGCTTTACAAAGTTTAGTGGCGCTGCGTGCTGCCTTTTTTCCACTATTCCGGAAAAACCTCAGGAAGGTCAAATTGACCCCCACCAGGGTATCGGTTCACAAAACCGAACCGGCTTCAGTGACTTACCAATTAAAAATGCGTGACTTTTGAAGTATAAGTATGCTTTAACCGTGTAATTTATTTGCAATATTTCGATGATACGTATCACTCATGCGTATCGAGAACAAACACATTAGTTAAAAATCGGTTTTACTCTACGATGCTCCCATCCAAAGTTATTCCTTAAAGTAATCGTCTATTTGTAAATATTTTCAAAATTAATGGATAAACTTGATCCCTAATTGATACCTGAGGTAAATTTCTGACCTGCAGTTTTAAGAGACAGAAAATATATATCTATTTTTCGACTGTTTATTTCGGTCGCGTCCCAAACTCTCTTAGTAATCGTGATAGAGACGGTTTTTAGGAAAGGCACTCATAGTTAGTCGAAAATTGACCTTCTGTGACCTTCCATATCTTACTTCGACCCCAAAAAATAACAGCAAATATACTTCTATATAGCTTTGTCTCGGGTTATATAAAACAGCATTTTTCACTTGTCGCTGCCCATCATTGAAAATCTGGTGGCCCCCCCAGTGAAAATTCCTTACAGGAGGCCCTGACCTGACCCGGTGACTGACCTGAAAACGGTCTGACCAGCGGGAGGGTTGGTAAACATCGCCAGTCCCTGCTTCTGAACGTCCGAACGGCCCGAACACTGTTCTTTACAGGGTCTGAGAAGACCATAGGGGTTATAAACATGACCATTGACCAGGTCTTGCTTCTGAACCTGTTCTGGACAGTGTTCTAGTTTTAACCCGGACAGGTCAGTGGGGCTGTATTACCAGTCCCTCCTTCTGAACCTGTTCTGAACACCGTCCTAACCCGGCCGCGTTACCGCAGTGCGTTATTATGTTCGGCCAAGTGTGATGAGCAGGGTCAGCGGTCCCTCCTTTTGACGACTTTCTCCTTGTGGGAACAATTGAAGAATGCGACTGGGGCGTGGATTGTAGCGCCATCGACTCGCAGCAATTACTCTTTGTGTCGGCTCCGTTTCCGGTTGTCACTGCGGAGCGCCGCCGCCAACCGGAAGTCGGTGGCGAGGTATCTCACCATGGGAAGAACGATGGAAATATGATGGGAAGACGAAGAAAAAACGAAGAATGAACTAGAAGTGAAAGATGGGCGAGAGACAAACTTTGACAAATATATATATATGCAAGAAATGTCGGAATAGTGATCAACAGACTGGTGATCATTAATCAATGTTGGAGAACGATGGACGAATAATGGCAGAACGATGGACGAATAATGGCAGAAAGCTGGCCGGTCGACTGGCAGACGACGAACGAACGACTGATAAGCGATAAGGAACGACAGAAAAAGACAGTTAAGTCAGGAATATGCGACGGACGAACGGCGGAAAAACTGCGAACGACCGGTAACTGTCCGGTAGAGAAACGTCAGCGTCGCAATAAAAAGCTAGCACCGGAGACCTCAGCGCCACACACAAAGGTAGCACCGTAGCATGCAGCACGTGCTAATCAATGGCGGCTTCCAATGCAATTAGCGCGATACAAGCTGGGAAAAACTGGACCTATAAAGGAGCGGCGAACATGGAATGCGTGTTAGGGTGTATGCGCTTTATGCCTGTAAGACCAGGAGCTAAAAGGAGAGACAGCACTAAGATCGCCAGCACGACAAGAAAAAGTTTATGGGCAGACACAAGAAACATACACCGTGTCTTCAAGCACATGAAGCCACTGGAGTTTGGATGGCTGTAAGAATGTTGAGTGCAGCATTCTTAAATGGTATTGGCACAAGGCAATGTTGACAGAAGATGTGGTATAGTACCGGAGTACCCATGAATGTACAGAAAACTGTGAAGCTGCTAATACGAGAGTTTGCAGTTCATGTTTGCATATTTACGTCACAGTTGCATTCAGCATCAGAATAAGCCCGTACAATGCACGCTACAGTAGTGACATGAAGTTAATGTTTGCATATTCACATCACTGAATCGGCATCAGAATGAAGCTGTTAAAGCCACGATATAGTAGTGACTCTAAAAAGCTAATAGCATTATTACAATTATTGTATCTCTTATTTTCCGAACATGTAACAAGATCCACCAGAAGAACATATGGAAAAAAGGTTTACAACAACAATTATGTATCTCTAGAAGCATTGGATTGACAAGAGTATGTATCCAAAAACTAATGTAAGAGTTATCTAAAAGCTCGCAGGAGTGCCACTTGCCAGTTCAAACTGCCGCA
Source organism: Semibalanus balanoides (assembly GCA_014673585.1). NCBI lineage: Eukaryota > Metazoa > Arthropoda > Thecostraca > Balanomorpha > Balanidae > Semibalanus > Semibalanus balanoides. The sequence continues at coordinate 64,911 of VOPJ01009381.1, forward strand.
CCAGACATCACGGCAATACTGGCGCGTGGCCTAATTTGTCGCTACGTAATTGTCACACGCTTTGTGGCCAGTTGCGTTATTCCTGGACGGCACTTTCTCCTGCGTTGCGCACTACCACTTACGTCCACAAGGCGCTCACCACCGACAGCGAAAAACGCTACCTTGATCACATACGAAAGCAGTAAATTGTGGATAATTTACTGCGTCTATTTAAATGTTATGGCGTTTCCTGTCATCTCGTGAACCACAACATGATGACATAAAACGCTTTTCGAGTAAAAATGAACGTTAATAGTGATGCAAGTACACTGTTCTGTCAAAACCAACTGGATCGACGGCGGCAACAAATAGTTGGTTTCACTGTTGGCTGCTCCTGGGTATCGAAGCCCAACACTCATTGTTTGCGGGCAGAGGGTAACCTCAGTTCAAGGCATTACCACGAAGCAAACTTGCCCTGCATGCAACTTCACATTTGGACTAGTAATTACATTCTACAAAACGTTTAGATGACTGTGGAACTGACTACTGCAGTTGTGACCACTGGTCATTATGAATAAGGACATAAACGCACCGTTTAACATTAACAGCACCTGCTTCGCAAACGAAGCCACATACATTAACACCATGATTGTTTAGTTATGTCTAATAAGATAAAGGATATTGCTTTGTGCTGTGTCAGATGATGTAACAAAAACATGTCAGACAACCTACCGAGTACCATGTGTGTGTGTGTGTTTTTACGGATTTAAGGCTAAAATTATACGTGACGTATACAAGTATCTAAATCATAAATGCATGTTCCCAACAGATGTTGCAGTCTCAGCCTATCAGACGCTAGTTATTTTATCGTCTGTTTGTTTTCTCTTCAGTCTTCACATCCTTCCAGTCGTCAAGCTGAAAAGACTCACTTCGCCTCAGCAAAACACTTGCTATCTACCTCATATACTACCTATGCATGAACATACCAACACCCTCACCTTTTCACCATTATCACCGAGCGCTCGTGCCATCACATGCAATCTGACACCACCCCCACACGTGCACCTCTTAATCACCTGACACCGCGCCGGTGAACCGTTGTTCGTCACGCTGACCCCCCCCCCCCCCTCCGACAACTACGAGGACCGCTTCGCAGGCAAGCTCCAACAGGACAAAAAGCCAGCACGCCTCAGCTGACCTGTGTCGGCAGGCTGGAGAAATAGAGTCTGCGTAGTCTAGAAATAGAGCACTGTTGTCTGCGCACCACACCAGACGCATGCGTGCTGGCAGGGCTGGAGAATAGAGACTGCGTAGTCTGAAAATAGAGCACTGGTTAGTCTGCGCACCAACACCAGACGCATGGCGTGCTGGCAGGACTGGAGAAATAGATGTCTGCGTTAGTCTAGAATGACACGTGTTAGATCGCGCAACCAACATCCCCAGACGCATGCGTGCTGGCAGGGCTGGAGAAATAGAGGTCTGCGTTAGTCCTAGAAATAGACATGTTAGTCTGCGCACCCCACCAGCGCATGCGTGCTGGCAGGGCTGGAGAAATAGAGCACTGTTAGTCTGCGCACCAACACCAGACGCATGCATGCCTACGCCGAAGGTTTGTACTTAGATGCGAACGCATGCGTATTTTACGCCGGACGTCTGCCTGCCTGCCTAGCACCGGACGTATGCGTGCCTAACTTCGGACGTATGAGTGCCTAACGCCGGACGTATGCGTGCCTAACTTCGGACGTAGACGTGCCTCACCTCGGACGTAGACGTGCCTAGCACCGGACGTAGACGTGCCTAACCTCGGAACGTAGACGTGCCTAACCTCGGACGTAGACGTGCCTAACCTCGGACGTAGACGTGCCTAACCTCGGACGTAGACGTGCCTTACCTCGGACGTAGACGTGCCTAACCTGGAACGTAGACGTACCTAACCTCGGACTTGACGTGCCTAACTCGGACGTAGACCGTCCTAACCTCGAATATAGACGTGCCTAACCTCGGACGAGACGTTGCCTAACCTAGACGTAACGTGCCTAACCTCGGACGTAGACGTGCCTAAAACCTCGAACGATAGACGTACCTAACCTCGGACGTAGACGCCTAACCTCGGACGTAGACGTGCTAACCTCGGACGTAGACTGCCGAACCTCGACGTATTACGTGCCGAACCTCGGACGTAGACGTGCCTAACCCGGAGTAGACGTGCCTAACCTCGGACGTAACGTGCCTAACCTCGGACGTAGACGTGCCTAACCTCGAACATAGACGTATCCTAACCTCGACGTAGACTCCTAACCTCGAACATAGACGTACTAACCTTGGACGTAGACGTCCTACCTCGGCGAGACCGTACCTAAACCTCGGACGAATACGTACCCTAACCTCGGGCGTAACGTGCCTAACCTCGACGTAGACGGCCTAACTCGGACGTATACGTGCCTAACCTCGGACGTAGACGTGCCTACCTCGGACGTAGACGTGCCTCGCAGCGGACGCCTGGCCGTGTTTCCCGGCCAAGTGGGTCCGCTCAGGATCATCGTGTCTGGCTGTAATTATCTGATGGACTCGGTCGGCCTGACACGGACCAGGCCGGGCCGGGTCGGCCGGACGGTGATGGCGCCCCGCCGTCAGCCGTGTCTGTATCCTGCGGCTCTGATGGGCGGCCGTGTATGTATCCTGCGGCTCTGGTGGGCGGGCCTGGCGTGGCCCGGCTAGCGGGGCTCACGCCCTGCTCTGCGCCACTCTCATGGTAAACAGGGCTGTAAATCTGACGAGGCGGGGACTGGAGCAGCGGCACGCCCCAGGGTGACAACGGACACCGGTCAGGTCTGGTCGGACACAGGTGGGTCTGGTCGGACACAGGTGGGCCTGGTGTCTAGCGGTCGGACCTATCTGACCTGGGCACGATCTTACCAAAGTGCCGTCAATGCGCGGGCACAGATCCGTGAATGGCGTGCTGGAGTGGAGTGAATGGGGTGAGCTTAGAATGCTGCACTTACGTATCCTCGGCGTTTGGTTCGTCCTACCTTGTCGCCGAAATAGTACAGTTGGTAGAGCGCTAGGCTGATAATAGGAATGTCCCCGGTTCGATCCCGGGTCTCAGAGGTTAGGCAGGCTGGTGCATCAATATGCCGTGCATACCCATTCACAGCATTCGGTAAGACTGGGCTCTTGGTAAGATTGGGCTCCGGTCAGACCTAGTCAGACCAGGTCAGATGCGTTGTTTGACCTGGTGTATGGTTTGACCTGGTGTCTGGCCTGGTCTGACCTGCTTGGATCCACTTTGACCCGACCCAACCTTAGTCTGACCCGGGCGAACCTGGTGTCTGAATTTGTATCTGAACCGACCAGACCCAACCGGACCCGACCAGGCCTGATCTGAGATTAAATCACCTCATCAGGCCTGACCTGAGACCAAACGACCTGGCCAGATCTGAACAGATCTGAACAGATCTGACCAGAGCTGACCATGTTTTTTTGTCATGTTTTTTTACGGGAACGATCCAGCGATAGGCGAGATGACTGTGACGCGAGACTTCCATTACTGTAATCAAATTCATTTCGGTATTATCTTAACGGCGTTACAAACTACATGTTCCCACGCACCACTAGCAACACTTTTACTCCCGCTACAACCTTCCCAAATATCACTGCCACAGCTGGTGTGACACGTGACAAACAGGCATGACACGTGATAGACGGGCATGACACGTGACATACGGGCATGACACGTGACAGACGGGCATGGCACGTGACAGACGGGCATGGCACGTGACAGACAGGCATGACACGCTCCCCGTGAGCTCGAGCGGACAGCGGGAGCCCCTCGCGGTGCGCGCTGTATTGTTCAGCAGCGCGTACCGAATTTCGCCGACATAGCCGCCAATACCGCCGCCGGCCACACGCCGCTCGGTCGCCAGCTCTACTGTGGCCTTCACACACATACAGGCCGACACACACACACACACACACACACACACACACACACACACACACACACATACACACACACACACTGAAAGGCCGCCGAGCGGCGGTAATGGTGGGTGAGGGACCAGTCGCCCGTGGGATGGCGACACACCGCGGCATTGGATCTTTTATTGATTTTTAATGGTGAGAGTGGGAGCTGTGAAATCCCCGCTTTAATACGGCCCAATTAAGACCATCACGGAGGGATGTAATGATAGCGGGCCCCTAACGAAAGAAGATCTGCCTTGAAAACGGTAATCATCCAAGAAGAGCTCGCAATTTCGGACACCGGGGCGCGAGTGCGACAGGACAACAAGGCCGGCGTTGACACGTGGTATGTACCACCCTAGTTCCAATCGAGAGTGAGAGAGAGAGACCACCCATGTATCGTTTTCTCCTCCATTTGGTATGAAGCTATCAGCCGAGGGCGGAGCTCAAAAGGAATATAAACTATCACTCATCTCCGCCCAAGTAAGGCTTCCCGTTCATCGCTCTCCGGGAGCATACCTGTCATACTGCGCGACTTCCAGCAGCGCTGGCGTGGCATGGCCGTCGGGACGACTGCCAGTCATATTGCCTGATAGCTGCCACAGCTGCGCGTCAGGCAGCGAACCTGGCTGAGTTGAGCCTGAACCGCTCCCAGTGAACCGTTGATGATCCCCCTGAGCTGGGCGTTAGNAGTGGACCAAATCCGGGGAGAAATTCGAAATTGGGGGTAGGTTAGGTCCGCTAAAAACGGTTTGGCTCCCTCCAAAACGGCCGGCTGGATTCGCCCTTGCATCTTTTCCCACAAAAAATGGAGTTATGACATGAAATCGGTAGACGAGACAAAAATATATTGTAAATTCATCACATTTTGCATACAAATATTCCTATCGAAATATATCTAAATTTAAAGTTGATAAGCGTTCCACACTTTCAATGACCGGTACTTACAACCTGCTTGCAAGTACTTTTAGACCTCATCAAACTGCGGGCTTTTCTTGTAGTATTTTCTTACGCAATGAAGTGGAAAAGATATTTCAAATCATGCTTGTTTTGATAGTATGACCGGTGATCCTATACATTTGACAGCTATTGAATAAATAAGGAAACCAAATTAGCAGTTTAATAACTTGGCCCCCTATAGAGGCCTAGTTGTACTAGTTTTGAAATTGTTTCATAAATTGTCAGCATTACAAACTTTGTATAACTTTGCATCTAGCTGCATACAACACTTTGGTTTATATTATCATTGCAATAAATAATTTCCCAAAAAAACATTCGACAAACAATTTAACATTGGCAATTCGATCGGAAAAATCAACTTGGCAACCAGCGACGGCCTTTTTAGTGTCGGCGATTTGTTTCAGGGACGTTGTCCAGCGTCGAACAAGTTTGAAACACCGGCGCCAGATATGGCGCGATTAAATAGTGATGTGAAAACACTGCTCATGAGTTTTGGAAGAAGTATATCTACTTGATTTTAATTAGTAAAAAGAACGTGAAACATTGAATAAAGGAATAATTGTATTTAATTCTTAAATTAAAATTAAATCATTGTTATACCATAACGGAAGCCTAAGAAATTGTTGCTAAGAAAAATAAAAGGTGATTAGTTCCCTTTAAAATGCAATATCAGGGAAAATGATATGGAGCCAAGGACAAACACCGTGCAATTGCAGTTGTAAATCGTAAAAACGTTTCCAAACATGAGGTGATTGAAAACATCATTCTCTTAAAGCAGCTCTGATTACTGATAAAGCTTCATGGTCAATGGTCAAACTGCATACATACCCAAGATAATAAGACCAGCTGTGAAGGTTGAGTTTGCCTTTTGCGTCTTGTCGGAAGAATCACACGCCCGGAAAGTACTCTATGAGAGAAGCGGGAGGCTGGAGATGGAGTCCGATGCATTGCCTACGTAAGATGTGGTTGAACTTGCGATTGCAGTTTTAGAGAATCATTGACCGTTAACAATATCACATTCTTTCGGAAAGAGACGAAGAATATAAAACAATTTATCGTACGAGTTCAAATAATGTCGACAAAAGCTCAGCCAACTTATTGAGTGTATGTTTAACAAATTGAAAAGGAAAGTATAACTGCAAAAGCTTATTAATGCAGGGTTAATGCCATCTGTCAAAATTTGTATTGTGAGTAACCGGAATCATTTTACGCATGCTAAAAAAGAAAAACACCCTGTTAGCCTTTATTTCAATTAACTTGAAACACTATATTTGTCATGATTTGTTGTCGTAAAAATTCCTTACAAGCGACACGAACCATCGCGACGGAATTATTGATAATCGCCGCTGAAAAACATAGTTACCTATTAACCCACGTCTGACTCGTTAGTGGGACGCATCGGGTTTAATAATAGTACTACTGGCTTCGACAGGGTGGCAAAAATCGGAGAGACTGCGTAACCAGGCGACTTATTTCAAATTCAATTTGGTTTCACAACACTGCAGTAAAATAATTGGTATAAAGGAGAGACAATGCAACTTCGGACGCTGGGGACAAAATGACCTGTAGTTATCACAAGATAGGCACATACTTGTCAAATTATTATTGCGGTTTAATTAACCTGTTGTGCAATGATTTCGTGCAAGGGTGCACTAATAAGATGGAATTACAATAAGCTGCTTATGCAATTACACATGGTGTAATTTCAATCAGCGGAATGCACGCAGTAGGTATGTACCTACGCGCAAGAACTGTATACCTACGCGCAAAAACTCACACGCACACGAATTCAATGTTTTATCAAAGGAATAGTTCAGCAGTCCAATAAATCAATAGCAAAGTGAATATGTTTATTTTACTAATTATGTACGAGAATATCGACGCCCTGTGTCATGAGTGGAAAAAATAAAATTGAAATTATTTCGAGAAGTCTATCCATGTGCCGTCCATGCTCTTGTCTTGTCCAAAGCCATACCACCCGTTAGAGCGTAGCACTGGAGTGGAAACACAACACACCCTGGCGACGCTCGCGCTGGTCCGAGCCGCCTCCGCGCTCAATGTTTGCTCCTGACCGAGGAATGACCTGCGGTTCGTGGGGTTGGCCGAGAACAGGTCAAATAACGCCAGGAACTGGTAACACTCTGTCTTATCTTCACGTAAAATTCCGCCATGCACTTTACTTTCTACCGTTGAACTGAAATTGCACGACCAAAGGACAGGGTTCAAGGTTCATGCAACAAACCCTGCAGCAAGTGAAGGGCTCTAATGTATGTATCTTGACAAAATTAATATTATCGTGCGCAGAATTATTCAGAGCTGAAAACTCGTGGCTATCTCACAGAACGGAGGCTCAGCTCAGTAGCCCCGCCTGACATGTAACCTCCACCTCCTCTGCTCTGCTTGTTAGGTCAGTCGACCAGCACTGAAAACGCCCTACACGGAGCTCCTCTCCGACAACTATGAACCACCGGCCGCGCTGGTCATCAGCAGCGGCCCCGTGTGTTTGTGTGCTCAGATGAGGAGAGGCAGCCGTGGTAAACCAATCAAGGTCGTCACAAACAGGTGGATAAACACAGCGATGACCTAATGTGCGCAGTTCGTATGGATTACTATACTAGCCGCGGACATGTCAACGCCAGCGCTGTCAGTGGTAAGCGCATTATTGACTAAAGGCGTCCGCTTGAAAACCCAACCACTTACACAGCCACAGCGTCGTTTGGTGCGGATCCACCCGGATGTCAAGGCATCAGGTTCCAGCACCAGACACGACCGCAACCCCCCCCCCTCCCCAGGTGTCTAGAGCTGCCTCCCGTCTCTCCGCTCCAACACCGCACTCCTCACGCTCCATCACCTTCCTGTGACTCCAGACCTGCTAGTCCTGATCCTGCTGTCCTGATCCTGCTGTCCTGTCCCGCTAGTCCTGATATTCTGACTGCTCTCTGTTCCCGCTGTCACTGTCCTGTGTCCTGTCCTTGCTGTCCTGTACCTGCTGTCCATGTCCTGCTATGTCTGTCCTGCTGTCCTGTCACTTTGCTGGTCCTTGTCTGCTGTTCCGGTCCTGCTGTCCTGCCTGCTGTCCTGTCCTGATGTCCTGTCCTGCTGTTGTCCTGTCCTCTGTCCTGTCTGCTGTCCTGTTCCTTGATGTCCTGTCCTTGCTGTTAACTGTTCCCTGCTGTTCCGGTCTTTGCTGTTCCGGTCATGCTGTCCTGTCATGCTGTTCCTGTCCTGCTTCTGTCCTGATATGTCCGTGTTCCTGAATCGTCCTGTCCTGCATAGTACCCTGTCCATGTACCTTCCATGAGTCCTGTCCTGTCCTGACTGTCCATGTCTGCTTGTCCTGTCATGCTGTACCTGGTCATGCTGTCCTGTCATGCTTGTCCTGTCCTGCTAGTCCTGTTCCTGCTGTTCCTGTCTGCTGTCAGTCCTGTCCTGCTGTATCCTGTCACATAGCGCCACTGATACCTACTGCCCTTCCTGCTGTCCTGTCCTGCTCGTCCTGTCCTGTCTGTTGTCCTGTCCTGATGTCCGTACCTGATGTCCTGTCCTGCGTCCTGTCCTGCTGTCCTTGTCTGCTGTCATGTCCTGCATGTCATGTCCTGTCTGCTGTCCTGTCCTGCTGTCCTGTCCGCTTGTCCTGTCTGACTGCTGTCCCTGTCCTTGCTGTCTGTCCTGCTATCCTGTCCTGCTATCCTGTCCTGCTATCCTGTCCTGCTATCCTGTCCTGCTGTCCTGCTGTCCTGCTGTCCTGCTGCCCTGTCCTGCTGTCCTGCTGTCCTGTCCTGTCCTCTGTCCTGTCCTGCTGTCCTGTCCTGCTGTTCCTGTCCCGCTTGTCTGCTGTCCTGCTGTCCTGTCCTTGCTGTCCTTGCTGCCTGTCCTGCTGTCCTGTCCCTGTGTCCTGTTCTGGCGGTCCGTGTCCTGCTGTCCTGCTTCCTGCTGTCCTGTTCCTGCTTGTCGTGTCCTGCTGTCCTGTTTCCTGCTGTTCCTGTACCTGCTGTCCTGTCCTGCTGTCATGTCCTGTTGTCCTGTCCTGCTTGTCCTGTCCTGCTGCCCTGTCCTGCTGCCCTGTCCTGCTGTTACTGTTTCCTGCTTCCTGTCCTGCTGTTCCTGTCCGTCGCCTGTCCGGTCCTTGCTGTCCTGTTCCTGCTGTCCTGCCCTGCTGTCCTGTCCTGCTGTCCTGTCCTGCTGTCCTGCTGTCCTGTCCTTCTGTCCTGTCCTGCTGTCCTGTCCTGCTGCCAGGTCCTATCCTGCAGTCTGGTCCTGCTGTCCGGCTCTGCTGTCCGGTCCGGTCCTGGTCGCGAGACGCGGCCCACCCGCGCTGCGCACCGCCACCGGCGCTGCCGGCAGCAGGGACGCAGACCGACTGCAATAATTAACGCAGCTTTTTACCGCGGCACGATCTGATTGCTAATTGATCACGACGTCAGAAGGCGCATAATGACGGCGCTCGGTGAGCGTGCGGTCGGGGCGGCTTTCCAAACAGGGGCGGCAGCCGTGTCTCCGGCCCGCTGGGGGTGGCTCGGACAGCGTCGCGGCGGCCGGAGTGCGGTGAATGGCACTAACTGGGGTGTGTCGGTCAGAAGCGGTGGGTGCATGAGGAGGGCTGGCCGGGCGCCGGGCAGAAGCGGCCATAGCAGTGAAGGTTCTTCTAGACCCGCCGGATAGCTGGCTCAGCAAGAGACAGGGCGCAGAGACACATAAGCTGCATAGAGGCATAGAGGCAGAGGACACAAAGAGACAACCGATACATACAACTGCATAGAGACAGAGACACAGAGACACACAACAGCTGCATAGAGACAGAGACACAGAGACACACAACTGCATAGAGACAGAGACACAGACATACAACTGCGCAGAGACAGATGCACACAAATGCATATGCATAGAGAGTAGAGACAGAGGCGCAGAGACAGGAACGCAGAGCACTAGCCACAGTTACACATGCTGTTATATTTATAGAAACACAGCCACAGAGCAATCCATTCGATAGTCGTATGAGGCCTCAGGCGCTGCTGATGTGCCTCTGAGGAACAAACTCTAAGCGTTGTCTGCTGTCTCTGCTTTTGCAGTTGACCCTAACATTCCCCTGCTTATTATCCTAACGATAACTTGCAAGTTGTAAGACGGCTAAGACAATATTTGGTTACAATAAATGTGGCATTGTTTAGATGTGGTTCCCTGTTTTCAGAGAACTGAAATAATGCACTGCAGCTGCCCGATGTCATTCAGTATGCTGGGACGTTTTATTTTAATTTCCACCGGATCGTCGTGCCGCCGTCAAGGGTCACACGAGTCAGCTGATGAAACCCGGCGCTGCCTCTGACAGTGACAGAGTAGGGACCGATTGGATACGCTGTAATGGTAACATAAGACGGAATCGGGACAGCCCTGACGGCTTCTCAACTCAGGCCCAGGCAGCATTTACGTAATCCGTTAAGTGTTCTAGTCCGATTTGGATGGTTCCTTGTCAACAGATAACCATCACCGTGCCAACATGACAAGCTGCCTCAATTAAGCGGCTTTCCCACTCCCCGAGAGCTGGTCTGTCACCATCTCAACATGTCATCCTCTTCATCTTCCTCCGCAGCGTGTCAGTGTTGCCATTTCAACCCGTCCGTCGCTCCATCTCATCACATTTCGCCAATCTCATCGTGCCATGTCGGCGGCCGGCGGGCTCCGGGTCATCGGTCCATCCCAGCTCTCAGCGGGACAGGAAGCGGGGTAATTCGCCGGCCGGCGTGCTTCAATGAGGGCCGTCGGCCGGTGGTGACCGCCGGTGACGGTCGGAAGCAGCGCTGTGCCGCCGGGCAGCAGGCAGCGGCGGCGGCGGCGGCGGCGCGGTGCTGCCTGCCCCCTGGCGGCCGCCGCCGCTGCCGCTCAGTCCGTCGCCGAGCGCCGTGCGAGAGGCAGCGCTGACGAGCCGCGGAGCCGACGCGCCGCGAGTCGAGCCGAAGCGAGCCGAGCGCCGCTCGAGTGCCAGCGCTGAGCTGAGCTGACAGTGCTGAGCTGACTGAGCTGAGCTGAGCTGAGCTGACGCTCCCAGTGCCGAGTGCAAACAACGACCTGACGTGACCTGCGATCTGCGCCTGTCGACCTGACCTGACCGCCGGATCGGTCAACCTGACCTGAACGCCCCCTAACCCGCCGTGACCCACCGTGACCCGCCGTGACCCACCGTGACCTGCGTTGACCCGCGTGACCTCAGCTCGTGAGGCGGTGCGGCGCGAGTGCCGACGGACTGCCCCTCGCTTGTCCAGCGGGGCATGTGAGCGCGGCCGTCGCCGGACGTGTCCTCTGACCGACTCTGAACGCGATGTCGGCCCGCCGTCAGCGCTGGGCGCAGTGTGTCGTGTTCCTGCTGTGGCTGGCGCTTCAGGCGCACGTGCTGAACGGCTGCCCGCCCGAGTGCTCGTGCCAGGGCACCGTGGTCGACTGCAGTCACAGGAAACTGGTGAGGGTGCCGCGCAACCTGCCCTACGGAGCCACGCGACTGTGAGTACCAGCGGCAGGGCGTGGGACTTACTGGGTTTGGCCGAGAGTGGCGTGGGTTGAAGTCGAGGGAGTTTCGGGACATGTGTGGGATTCGGTTGAGGAGGCTGGCTGAATGTCGTGATTGGGGAAAGTGTGGGGAGTCGCTCGGTAAAGAACGCATATATTTTATCGGTCAGAATCTTATACAGAGGTAATAAGCTAAGTGGCCATAACACATGATAGAATGACGAGCAAAACAGACCGATCATTCAGACAGATCATTTAGTTCCCACAATTATCCATTACCGTTTTCCTCCTGGGCCGTCTGAAAAGAGAGTGACTTACACTGTATACCGAAACCATCTCACCATGCCTCGGGACCACGGCAACCCGTGCTATGCTTCTCCTGCCAAGCTGAGCTCCACTCCTCACACCCCCTGCACTGCCCGACCCGTGCTTCACCTACCAAGCCGAACCCCACTCCTCACAGTCACACCACCTGACAAACCACTCGGTGTTTGCTGTTGACACCGAGCCGGCCCCTCGCAACATCCTGCTTACCCTCCTCCGGCGGCGGCGAGACACAAACGTGAAGTGAGCGTGTGTGCAAACAGCGCGCTTCGTGTGCACAGTGCACGGGCCGCCGGCAGCCGGTGCCGTCCGGGCCGATCACACGCCCCGTGCACAGCGCACCGACGGAGATGTGTCGGTCCGTCTGTGAGAGCGGCGAGCCTGTGTACTGTGTACCCCCGGGCTGGCCGCTGAGGCAGGGACGGGCCGAGGTGTCCCGTCAGATTTATCATCATTGCCCCGAGACAGGCGTCTTCTGCAGGCGCTCGCTGGGCCGAGATGCATGCAATATCGCAATTTGCACTTCATATGCAGCAGGTGGTCCGCGATAGCCGCGCGGCTAAAAACAACCGCTCGCGCTGAGCCGCGCACGACAGATTTAGGACTGCACTTAATGTTGACGCCACGTGATGGGAATTTCACAACATTGAAAACGGCGTAATGCAAGCTGCCGCAGAGCATTTGAAGTCGTTGCGATAATTACGTTATGATTAGGCAAACATGTCTGGCTGGAACATTCAATTAGTCGCATGAAAGCCTTTGTCGAGCACAAACCGGAACCGCTACTGGCATCCATCAACGCCTTTGAGCTGAGCGTACTCCACTCCACTCTAGCCGCACTGCTCTCGACCCAAATAACCTCGCTGAATGGATATTAAAAACAATGGGCGACTCCAGTTTGTGCCGGTCGGCGGTCGACCACTGGGAGTCAGAGGCACCAACTGGGTCTGGTATGCGCACTGTTCTGGCGACGAATATAGAGACGAGACGAAGACGAAGATGGAGACAGAAACTTAAAGGAAGACGGAGACGGAGACCGAGAGACACTGCTCATTAGCACTAAGCGATCCGGCCCGCCCGGAAGGCTCGGCCCGCCCGGAAGGCTCAACCCGCCCGGCCCGCGGTCCGTGCCAGCTTCTCACTTCCTGTGCGTGCACGGTCGACATCGCTGTAAATATTATGAGCGGGACATCGTCGCCTAAGACATGCACGGCTGCAAGCGACGCTGCACGCGCGCCCGCACAGTGACACACACCGGCCGGCCGCCGCGGCCCCACGCGCTCACCCCTGAGACGCACCACAGCTGCCGCGGGTCGCTAAGGTGCGCCAGGGGTGGCGGGCATCGCGCCCCCGCGGGGTCGCGATGCCACGGACCGGGCCCCCGGCCCGTGGCCTGCGGTCTGTCAGAGGTAGAGAGCGGTCTGGTAACCGGCGGGATAAACGGTAGTCCGGGCTCGTCGAAACAGTTCCAACACATGTAGCGATATATGTAGCGATGAGTGTTCTACTGTATGCAGGTATGTGCTATATGGTGTCACACCATAATACGTAGCTGTAGTGACGTCCACTGAATACGCTAGCCGCAGCGCCTGCACAGCGGGGTACCGCGGAAGTGACAAATCTCCGCCGCCGGAGAATTTATCACGTTCCGCACCTGTGCACAGCTGTGGACACACCTCATGGCGCAGATGGAGCGGTGGTGACTGGTGACACGGCCGCACGACTGGCCGCCGCACGTGGGGAAGCCCAGTCAGCAGGTCGGTGTGGCTCGGTGCGGCCCGGTGTGGCCCGGCGCGGCCCGGTGCGGCTCGGTGCAACTCAGTGCGGCTCGGTGCGGCCCGGTGCAACTCAGTGCGGCTCGGTGCGGCCCGGTGCGGCTTGGTGTGGCTCGGTGTGGCCCGGCGCGGCTCGGTGCGGCTCGGTGCGGCCCGGTGTGACCCGGTTCGGTCCGGTGTGGCCCGGTGCGGCTCGGTGCGGCTCGGTGTGGCCCGGTGTGGCTCGGTGCGGCCCGGCGCGGCTCGGTGTGGCCCAGCGCTGCTCGGTGTGGCTCGGTGCGGCAGGACGCTCAGCTCTGTACGGCAGATGCCATCTCCGCCGCCGCCAAGTGGCCGTAAAGTGTGACGCGGCTAGCCTGCCGATCCGATGGCACCGTTCACCCGTCGGCGGGAGGCCGCTGCTCAGATTCATTACCGTCGAGCGAGCGGCGTGTGCTGTCAGCCGCGCCTGAGTCCCCGGAGATGCTCCTCGTACAGAACCACGGGCCCAATTCGATTCTAATGAGATCGCAGGGGAAATATGGGTGTGAATTATTCGATGTCGCGTTGGAGCAGGAGCTCTCGAGCCGATGATCAGGCGTGTTGATGAGATGTGAGATTTGACGCTGGTTGGGGACATATCGAGGGAGTTGGTACTTGATTGCTGGTGACTGCATAATTGGGGATTTACATTTATTTCCCATTGCTGCCTGTGACGTTTCGGTCTCCGGCTAGGTTTCGAGTTTCACTCGCTGCCACGAGCGGCAGATCTATTAACAAAATCATCAGCAGGTGAATCCAACAGACAGTCTCTCTTTGAGTGAAAATACACAGTTGTTACAAAGTGATCTGACGGCCGTTCTCAGTTTGATCTCGCAGGCAGGCATTGTTGGCTGTTGCAAAGGCGTGACGGTTTGCGCTGGACGCCAAATTACTTGCCCTTCTGTGATCTCTATAGTATAGTGCTTCCAGAATTCCGGCGCGCTAAAATCGGATTCAGTGAGTCAGTGAGTCACGCGCCCAGGCATGCTGCAGTTAAGCCTTTCGTGAAAATCGGCCCGATCAGGGGGAGTGACTCTCTGCACAGAAGCCCTGTGCTGATGAGCATCTTGCATGCATGTAGCGAAATATGGTCTCGCCAGCGCTCGTTCGACTCGATGTTTATTGTTGATTAATAATCGGGCTATTCCTGCCTCCTGTTTTGGTCTCTGCTCGGCTGAACAATTTTGCATGAGTTGATTGCTCATGACAGGACAACTCAATTTGGTGCTGCTGTGTTAGAAAAGAAGTGACATTTTTTCCAAACGGCGATGCAGCTGTGGGTGATGCAATAGACGACGCTTGCAACTATATGTCGCTATGCATTCCTACATAAATGACTTCCGAGGGTGTCCAAATATGGCGCCTGTGCCCGATCGCGAAATAAATTTGAGCCGCTCCGTGGCAGCCTTGGGGCATTTCCGCGCGTGTGAGAAGCGACGCTACACGAGTCAACAGTTCTGGTTTGTTTTCGCTGCTCGCCGAGTGCCCTCAGATCTCGAGAGGCCCAGCTGTTTGCCAAGAAAAGGTGAGGCGGGACTGTCGCTCCGCCTCCCGGGATCAAACCATGACCCTCCAGTAAACTGGCGCGTGTAAAACATACAGCGCATCGCACCGAAGGCCGGAAAACCGAGCCAATACCGTCGACAGCCGCCCGAACACTGAACACCAAAAACCCAACACTGAACAACAGAGAACCAACTGGCGCTGTTTTTGTGCGCGGACAAAAATAATGATTATCAACATGTGTCGTCGGAGCTGGAGGGCGTTATCGGTGGTCCGGGTGACAGCCGTCAGCCGGGTGACGGTCCGACGACAGTGGAGCGACAGTAGGGCGACAGTCGCGGTGATCGCGGCCGGGAATCAGCGCGGAGACAGTGCCAGCTCAGCTCAACTCAGCTCAGCTCAGCTCAGCTCAGCTCAGCTCAGCTCAGCTCAGCTCAGCTCAGCTCAGCTCAGCTCAGCGCTGCGGGTCCGGCCGACTCGGTGATAGCGGCCGGCTCGGTATCTTCGTCTGTCACAGCAGCAGGGTGAGAAGCGTTCCCGCTTCCAAGTCCAATTATCGAATCGGCCGCGCTGCCAACACTAATTATAGAATTGGGTTCATCGGTCGGTCGAGATTTGAGCTTTTCTGCTGAGCTTGTAGACAAGGGTTCCTCCATCACTTGGTCATTCGACTTTCCAACTCACACTAAGCTCAGTTCACGACGACTAGATCAGGGTTAACCAGAAAGTTTTCCTTATTTTATCACCAGATCCTTCGAACGGAAGTCTTCACTTTTACAACCCGATACCATCTATCATTGGAGAGACTGCTCGTTCATCATGTATGATCAGGGTCCTCTCGTTTTCAGAGCGCTGGCTGTCCATTTCCAGAGTGAGCCTCTCTAACAATCCTCAGCCGGCGCACTCGGGCTGGTTTTACGCTGGATATATGTCGCACTTGGCAGGCAGTAACACCCGCTGTAACACTGGCAGTAACCTCCCCGTCTCCGACGCGGACGGACTGTCGGACAGGCCAGAATCGGTGGCGGGGCGGCCGATCGGCGGCTCTCCATCGCCTTCGTCTGTTAGCCTCCGCGGGTGTCGAGCGGCGGTGAGTGCGATTTTCGCACGGCCCAGCTCCACCGATCAGGGAACAATCCGCGACCGCGATTGACCCGCCCTGTGACATGTCTGGACGGCTGCCCACTGCCCATGTCTGTGTGTCATGCCGGGGCCGACCCGACGACCCGACGACTGCCCACTGCCCATGTCTGTGTACCATGACGGGGCCGACCCGACGCCCGTCCATTCGTACCCGCTGTGACCCTGCAGACCGTCTTCCCTCGGCACACCGCTGACCGCCGCTGTCGGCACCCTGCGCCGGAGAAACTGGCTCATCACGGCCGAGATGGAGTGATAACTGAGTAACCTTCTGCCGCCGCCGCTGCCGCCGCCGCTGCCGCCGCTGCTGCTGCCGTGCCGTGTCGGCCGGTCCCGGGTGGCTCCTCACGCACCGGGCGGAGCCGGCCGGTTTTTCGGTGACGCCGGAGGGCCGCGGGCTCGTCCTCGCAGCTGGGAGGCCAGATGACGGCCGGATAGAGCAGATGATGGACGCGGATCACCCATGGAGATCAGGCCGCCAACTGGCCTGTGCCGACCACCGGACCGCGCCGCGGCGGCACGACCGGGCCTCAAACGGTAGCAGGTCTGTCTGCCGAGTAATCCCCGCGTCAGGTGGAGAGAAGGCTCAGAACGGCGCTGCTACTGTAAGCTGATCCCCCGTACTCGGGGGACGGATTCCGGTGATTCCGGTCTCCAGCCGCCAAGGTGGTCCTGCAGAGCGGTCCTGAACATTGCAGAATGTTATCAGGCGCGAAAAGAAAATAATTAATCGGCCCGTTAGTTAAGCTTCTCACCAGAGAAAAAATGCTATGCACAAGGCAAACGTTTGTCCGATAAGACGAATGTGAGTATACTGTCACACTTTGATGCTAGTAGATTAATAGAGTGCAGACAAGTGCAAACAACATAAAGAGTTGAAACTCAACCTCACACACCATCTTCTCGGAGGAGACATAAGCCGTTTTCACGAAGGATTGTATTTACCGGGTAATTGGGACGTTTGGGGCGATTAGAGCGATTGGGGGCGATTGGGGCGTTTGGTTTAAATGGGGGGGGGGTGCGAGCAGAATTTAGGTAATTTTGGCAATTTGGAATTAAGGATATTTTAGACATAACACCGTGTCACGTGGCCATAGCTCTTACACTGGCCCCAAATCCTCATTTAAACCAAATGTCCCAATCGCCCCAAACACCTAAAACACCCCAATCACACGGTAAATAAAGTCCTTCGTGAAAACGGCTATTGTAAGGCCCCGTGATATCTCTTGGCGGCGGAAAGTGTCTCTTCCCGCTCCTCTCTTCTCAGCAGCCACAGTCGCCGCCTGAGGGGATATCGATGGTCTCCTCTCCGACAGACTCTCGTCCGTCTTCGTACCACGGCCGCCCAGGGGCTCGTTACCCCCATCCGGCGACACTCCTCGGACCTCGCGGCGACGCTCCTCCGACCTCCGAGCGGCGGACCGCAGACGAAGACAGAGCGGTGACGTGCCGCGGCGGGGCGCGAACTCAAACACTCGACACACCGCCGCCGCCGCCGCCGTGCAGAATGATGGCGCGCCACGCCGGCACACATTCCGATCGCCGTTTTGGGAATCCGCCGCTCCGGCTCCGTTTGTGGCGCGCCAGCTCCGTTTGTGGCGCCTGGATCCGTTTGTGGCGCGCCAGCTCCGTAAGTGGCGCCCGGTTCCCTTTGAGGGGCAGCGCTGGGGGATTTGGTATCGGCAGGTTCATCGTAGCCGGTCAGAGTTTGGTGGTGACAGAAATGCGGATCAGATTACAGATTTGTCGCTGGAGCTGTGCGGGTCTCGACGGGACCGGCGAGATTAGAATGACGACGGTATTCAAAACCAGGCTGAGACATGCGCGAAATCGAAGACAAGTTATTGCGTCTGCTCTGAGGGAGAAATCTGCAGTCGTTCCACGTACCGCGCCAAGTGATGTCATCATCAACCCTGCTTAGCGGCGAACGTATCGCGAGGTATCGACTCTCGCGCGAACGGTGGCACAACTCACACCTGGGTCCCGAGCTCACACCGCTGCAGTAAAACACGCTTAATTGGCATTTAACCGGCGTCTCTGGGTGCGTGGGAGAAGAGAGGCGCCATCCATCGAAGGAGATGGTATCGGTGTGAGGTGTTGCGCTACACCCGTGAGACGCTGCCTGACGCCAGCAGAGCTGCAGTCGGGCATAAATCCCAGTGTCCCCGCGACACGGAACCCGGGCCCGAGCGGCGCCGGCCGGATCGAGTGAAATGGAGACCGATGTCGGACACGAACGGCGACAGGTACGGATGGGAGACGAGAGAGAAGTGAAAGAAAAGCGACGTTAGATCAGAGAGATAACAGCAAAGTCACGCCGCTGAAATTAAAAGTGCATCAGAGAGAGAGAGAGAGGAGAAAATACACGAGACAAAGTAAATATGCGTGAGCAAGCACAACGGACGCAAATGAGCCATGTTTGTGATTTGCCGCTGGACAATAGCCACCGAAACTACCACCGCAGCGCCATGTATGACTCTACCCATCGCACCATTGCTCGTCCCTGGCCTCGGTGTGTGTGTGGCTCTGCAGACCGTGAACTTCTCCCACGACACTGCTGCAGGACGGCGTCCGGCCTGTACAGTGTACAACAGAACGTCGCGTCACGGCGGCAAACAGCCGGCGGCGGCGGCGGCGGCGGCGTCACCGTCATCGTCAGCTGGTGGAGTGCCAGTGACGCCCTCTCCAGAGCTCGAGTGGCACGCCCGCTCGGTCAAGGCAGCCGAGAGTGAGAAACGGCAGCCAGCGCTGGCAGGATGTCGATACAGCGGCGAAGGATGCGACAATAACTAGGCGAATAATGTCACCAGACATTCCGGTTCGTGTATACCTAATAAATAAGCATGGCATTTGTATGCGTTAGCAAGCGTTTAAGGTTCATAAGGCGGATGCATTTAATTTCCATGAAGCATACCGTATTGTGAAGCATGGCTTTCACTAGTCGCCTCGTGAAACGGTGCGGCAGGTTATTGTCATTTTCTCCATGGCTGCCTGTGGAGGAGTGGCAGACGACATGACCTCCGCTTTGTAAAACATGACGTCCACTCAGAATTCGCCATCATTCGGAGTTTCGAGCGGCGCGATCTCCCTTGCAACAGCCTGTATGATTGCACACTCGTGACAACACGTCAACGCTGACCTCGGATCCCGCAGATATGCGGTATGCACACGTGACTCGCAGCGGTTTGACTGCGATCAATATTTCCCTAAATGTAAGCAAAACGGAGCTGCTGCTTGGCCAGGTGATGTGGCACATATAAAGCCGCACATCAGAGTTTAACGCTCCCGCTTTCTCTGGGTGTGCTCATACCTGCATTGGATCGCAAGAAGGGTGGCCTGTACTGATCACACCTGCAAGATATCTCAGAGATGACCTGTGATCGTCATCGTGAGGGTGCATTGTTCACACCCGCACGAGATCTCAGAGAAGTGGCCTGTGGTCGACGGAAGACGCCGCCACCGACAAAATCTCCCATCTGTCGCCCGAATCGAGGTTGAAAGCAGCACACCCAGCCGATCGAGGTTGAAAGCGTACCACTACTGCGGAGATCTGATCTGAGACCTGCGATCTGTGACCGGACTGGATGTCCGCTCCCGACGAATGGCCACCCCCGTCTGGCACGCCTGCTCGCGTCTGACACTATCAACAGCAATCGTATAGCTGGACCGACGCCTGCCACAGGCTGACACTCGGCACAAATAGACGCCTGCCACTGCTGATGCTTCCCTCAGATAGGCAACTGCCACAGGTTGGTGCTTCGCTTTGCAGATCGAAGTTTGCCTCCAACCACGAGCATTGCAGGTCTCCACTCCACACATCTGAAGCTTGTGACATATCTCAGAGCCTAGATGTGGCGCCTTGTCAGGTATTGTGGGCCTGCCAGGCATATGACACCAATCAGATGTGAATCGAACCGACATCTATCACAGACGAGACGCTTGCTGCAAACCTCGCCGACGAACCATGGTGCAATAAGGAGCGTCAATATTCGAGTAAAAAATCCCGTCAGCGGTGCAACAAATATTGTTAACCAAGAGAAGTTACACAAAACACATAATACCTACCTGTACCTAATGTTTTGAATTTGATAGTCTATACCTACCTACTGCGAAAATCAGCACTTAATTGAAGTGTTGCGGAAGACTGATAGGCTCTCAAACGAGTGAGTCATATTTGAGATATGAAATAAAGATGCATTCCCAAATGACTGATAGTTGCCTACGAGCACGTTTTCGCAGCAGAATATTTGGCGGATGTACTGCTTTGAAACGATCTCTCGTTCGTGACAGTTCCATCGCCTGCATCTGGACTTTCTCACGGATTCAGTAAGCCGTGAGAAAATGGGCGTACAGCAGAAGCATTCACTTTGTTATATGACGCGCACGGCGCAACAGCTAAAAAATGCAGATCTATTATCATTAGAGCCCGGACGACTTCTGTACTATAGTTCGGAGGAAACAGGATGTAAGCATTTGGCAAAAATATGAAATGTTTTGCCTCTGTTTTGGGCTCCAGTAACTGATTAGGCTATAAGGCAGCAATTAAATTCGGTCTCACCTTGCCCCCGCAGAACAGTGATGCCTGACCACCCAGCCTGCTAGACTTCGCTGATCCCATTCGATCCCCGTTACCGCCCGTCGCGCGGTCCTGTCAGTGTCAGCTGTGCTTCCTCATTCATTTTTCCAGCGTTTGTGGCATGCCACTGCGATACCAATGCAGATTCATATCACAGCAAAACTAGTCATTAAACTCGCAAGCGGAAAACATTTTCCTGACAGACTTAAGCCGTCGGGTTCCGTTCTCACATCGTGAGCATTCCAGCCTGCCCACGGGCGGTCGCCACGATGTCACTTCAACCCGCCGCCGCTGTAACAGGAAAAGGCAGCTGACGGCAGTTTTGTCGCAGGCCGCTGACATGAGCGTCCATTGGTCACGGCACGCCGTCTCACCACCGCCCGTCTGCAGGCAGGGCGTGGGCACCTAAGCTGCCTTGTCGGTTTGCAATCGACACTTCGCTGTTTAAAAATGTGCGCCGTCACCGAGCGGCGCTATCGCCGCCCATCTAGACATTTGGTCTGTTTAGCTTCGTGTCCTCCCACTGACCAGCACGTCCGACTGTATCATTTTCAAATTCCCCATCCGCGTCGCATGACGGGGCATTCGGTTTTTAGTGCACCGCGTGCTATATAGGGACAGAAAAATGCACCGCTGAACGCGGAAGACCACTGACAGTGACCGCTGACCAGCCGCCCTCCGCGAGGATGCCGAGGCCTCCGAGGTTGTCGAGGACGTTTTCGGAATTGTTTGCCGTTCGATGGGTAGGTACACACTCGACAGAGAAGGGCTGTGTCACGTGAGCCTGGGGATTCTCTGCTTTTCACGGCAAATGATCCCTTCTCCAACAGGTCTCCTCGATAGGCAGAATCCACAGGTACTCAGGCCAGACATCGATAAATACCGTCCTCTGACCGTCACAAAACATCAGTCCCTCGCCGTTCGCAACATACCCGGACTGACAACCAGAGACTATCATGGGCGCCCAAACCCCAAGCCCAGCCCAGCCGAAGCCCATGAACACCAAGCCCAGACCCAGACCAGACCCATTCAAATTCATAATATTTGATACCCATGCCCATTGGGGCCCATTCGATACAGGCAGTAACTTATTTTTACAAATTTGCAACCATTATCCTAGATGTTGACTTCTACAGAATGAGAAATAATACAGCACGCTGTTGTGTTACTGTTGATTTGGGACTTACGAACACTTTGCGGCAACCTTATCATACTTTGATCAGACATGAATTTAAAATCGACTCCCTATTTACTTGCCCACGATTTATTGTTGTCATATAAGTTGCCCCAAAGTATTGTTAAATCCTTATGTTCATTAAAAAAATGGCTAAACATAAGGTTGTCAAGTTTAAAAAAGAACGCTTAAGCAGCATTGTTCTAAATTTGCCATACCCATTACCCGACCCAGTACCCATGAAAATAAAAAATGCATACCCAACCCAGACAATTCGGCAAGAATCGAGTGGGCACCCATGGGTGCACACAGGCCCCATGATGCCCTTGCTGACAACACCCGGCGTGTCATGTCACTGTGACGTAGAGGGTGTCAGGTGACCCGCGCGTGCCGGGACCCGCGGTCGGTGGAACCCCCGAGAGTTCCATTGAGATCTAGGTTGAGTCGGTGCGGTGTCGTCTTGTCGGGGATCGGGCTCGAGTTGGGGTCGACACGGTACCGATTGATCTGACATTTTTGTATACTCGATAGTCATAAGAGAAGGGAACGCCAGAGGGCGATTTCATAGGCCTGTATCGATGATCCTAAGAATCCATCACTGCTATTTTTTACAGCAAATTTGTTTGATTCAACTGTTTTTCGGATTGATAGGTTTTTAACTTCTTCAATAGAACATAATCTCTTTATGACATACTTTATGTATCACAGTATGCTTGTTTGTGCTTGTAAGATCGTATTCTTTAAATGCGATCAAGATAAACGATCAGTCTTCAAAGTAACATGAAATATTTGTGGAACGCTGTTAACAGGAATTTGTTTCCATAACGTTGCAAAATTCAGTGTTAACCATAGGATTATTTTTATCTAGGGTTTTACAAGCCTAATTCGTGCACATGATACCAGGCATGATATCGTATAACATCCTTGTCATTACCTATTCCGTACAATGAAACTATTCATTCGTATTTGAAATGGAGCCCGAGCATAATTTGAGCGGATGTGCGGATTGGGCGGACTTTGCACTGGATGTTCTCCAAGAAAGATCACGTGGCTTACCTACTGTGATATATGTCGTTGGTCGATGGGTCTTGAAGACTTGAGGGTACCTTTTATCTCGCCGTCCGTTGCAGCAGACAGCATGGCTTCTAGTTCGATTATCTTCAGGTGTCAGCGAAATTGACAAATAATCGCCTTCACGAACATGATTCATGATCGGGATGCTTCTGCTTGAGCTTAAGCGCACTTCATCGCTCCACTGACTCATGTCGCGATGAGACATGAGCACCAAGTAAATAAGATAATATTGATGACCACCATAGTTACGATCATATATTGCAATGGTCCCTGTATTTGTAAAGGCCAAAGGTCAATATCAGTAAGTGCTGTTGTATTTCTCACGGCAGCTTGAGTAGTAGTAGGATGTTTTATCTGCACACCTGAAGACAATCGAACTAGGAGCCATGCTGCCACCCATGCTGCAACAGGACGCCGAGATAACAACTATTACTCAGAAGACCTATTGACCAACGACAGATATCAGTCGGTAAGCCAGGTGAGCTTTCGTGGAGAACCTGCTCATCGCTGAGGCCCTTCACGATCATAAAAAGGCCCTTCATGCATCAAGGACGGGTATTTCCTTTCAATCGTGCATCGTTTGTTCAACCCGCTCTTCAGACTGTTTTAGCTCCACTGATCTCACATCAGAATCAACAGCTTCAGCGAACTCGGCCGTGCTTCCGGACACTCTTCAGCGGACGACGCCAATGAGAACGGACAATGGCGCGCGCTTCACAAGAGTGGCTGACCCCTTCAGTGGCTGGGAGGCACGGCAGGTGGGCCGGGCCGTCTGTCAGGCAGACCCACCGCCCCGCCACAACACTCGTCCGGCGTCTGAGCGCCTGTTTCCGCCACGGGAAGAGCTGTGAGAGACAGCTCGCTGGCTGGCTTCCAATGGGCGCCACGTGGAGACTGGGGTCTCAAGGTGACGGTCAGAGGATGCGACGATGCGTCTCCATCATGTGTGTCTTGCCTCCACCTTCATGCAGGTCTCCATCATGTGTGTCTTGCCTCCACCTTCATGCAGGTCTCCTCGGTCTGTCGCGGAGCGATGCCCCACTTATCGGGTCACACCGTGTCGTATAATAATACGATGATGATGTTGTAGACTTTGGGCACACCAACTGCAGATATGTATTTGACGACCATGTCTCATTATGGCGAATGTATGTTTCCGTGATGGGCAGCCAGTGTCAAAACTCGCAGCTAACTTGTTTCTTTCCACTCCTTGTTTTATTCATGTGTCCGACACCGGGTGCATGGCGCATTGCCAAACGCCTCGCCATCATTCGGATCCATTTCATAGATTAACCCACTCGAGCTGCAGACTGTTCGCCAATGAGCTTGGCAGCCAGACTGGGGTCTCACTTTCAGGTTCATGGTCTGCTCTCTTCGCGACATCCCGCAGAACCCGACACTCAGCCGACAGACGTCCACTGCACCTGTGTCCCTCCGAACGCAGGTGCAGTGGACGCCGTCTGCAGTGGGCGTCTGTGCCACCGTCCGAACATGGCCTCGACTCCATCAATGCTCATCAGGGGACCAGTCGGCGTCAGTCGGCGTCCGTCAGTGTTCATCAGCAGGGACTCGGGGCCGGGTGCCGCCCGACCTCGGCCGGGTGTCGCCCGACCTCGGTCGCGGCTCCTCCCTTCACTTCACCCGTGCCGCCGGCGGGTCACCGACGCTCGTGTCCGAGCCGCTCCGGTGATTGAGACTTCGTGTTGTCCGAGTCGTTAGCGAAGCCGGGCTGCGGGGCCGTCGCGTGCCGGTGTCGGCTCGTTTTCAGACGTCTAATGACAGAGACTGGCCCCGTGGGTCGACAAGGGTCACACTGTCGGCAGGAGACAGGTGGGTCTCACTGTCAGGTGACAGGTGGGTCGATCATGGGTCACACTGTTAAGAGACTGGTCTGATGTGTTGGCTAGGAATCCTAATTCCTGTCAAGCTCAGTCCGGATTAGCAGAGGACAGAGAGGCGAACAGATAAACTGGGTAAACTCGAGGACTCCACTGAGCTCAGTCACGCCCTCGGGTCGCGTCAGAATGCTGATGTTATGCGGATAGTCATGGTCTCGAACACATTACATAACTTGCTTTTCACAGTTCCTGCATAGAAAAAGCCTTGATTCATACACAAACATATCCTCAGGGAGGAGATGATTGTTTGCCAGCCTCTTGATGCTTCGATCGTGCCCGCGGAATATAGATAGCATATTCTTATCGAAATCACGCTCCTAATCCTCCTCTGGTTGGGTCATGTCTCATTCTTGTGTCGGCTTTATCTCGTTAGTTACTGCACTCATCATCCTAATTTATCTATTCAGCCGTCTGAAGCTGTCATGATAAGTTGCAATAAAACACACGCCTGGCTCAGAAATGTCCAGCGAATTCTTGCGGAGGCCGCCGCCTCTGATGCTTCCTAACGAGGAAAACAGGACTGCCAGCAACGGACTAATAACATTCCACTGCCTGCCAAACATGGCACAACCTTACAAGGTCACGGCGATGAGTGACGTCACTCACAGCGACGAGTGACGTCTGTCGTCTTCACCGAACGTCTGCAACACCTCGCAGTCGCAGCGACAAATACAATACATTTTTGCGGTGCCAGTTTTGCGGCACTCAGGGGACACATCGCGATCGACCCAGCCTTTCGGAGGGCTCCATGTGGGCGTTGGGCTTGGGCGTACCGTGTCACATGGCTCTCGTCATGAGACAGCTTGGCTCGGCTCCAGTGCGGTCAGAAGGTACGGCTTCGAGCCCCATGACGATCTCAGATGGTCGGACAGGCTGCTGACGCGGGGACCACCCGGCTGGCGATAAACCTGCCCGGTGGCTCCACCCCTATCACCTGCCAGTCGCGGTCAGGGGGAGTCAGCATCACTCAGTGCCTGGAGCCCTGCCCCCATCACCTGTCAGTCCTGGTCAGCATCACTCAGTGCCTGTAGCCCTGCTCCATCACCTGTCAGTCCTGGTCAGCATCACTCAGTGTCCGGATGTGTCCTCCGCTGACTGTCGGTGGTGTCCGGATGTTTCCTTTGTTTGACTGTCGGTGGTGTCCGGATGTGTCCTCCGCTTACTGTCGGTGGTGTCCGGCTGTGTCCTCCGCAGACTGTCGGTGGTGTCCCGACTGTGTTCCTCCGCTGACTGTCGGTGGTGTCCGGCTGTGTCCTCCGCTGACTGTCGGTGGTGTCCGGCTGTGTCCTCCGCTGACTGTCGGTGGTGTCCGGCTGTGTCCTCCGCTTTGACTGTCAGGTGGTGTCCGGCTGTATCCTCCGCTGACTGTCGTGGTGTCATGCTGTGTCCCTCCGCTGACTTTGGTGGTGTCCGGCTGTTTCCCCGCTGACTATCGTGTGGTGTCGGCTGTGTCCTCCGCTGACTGTCGTGGTCCGCTGTGTCCTCCGCTGACTGTCGTGTGGTGTCCGGGCTGATCCTCCGCTGACTGTCAGTGGTGTTCGGCTGTTGTCCTCCGCTGACTGTCGGTGGTCTGTTCCGGCTGTTGTCCTCCGCTGGACTTCGTGGTGTCGGCTGGTGTCCTCCGCTGACTTCAGTGGTGTCCGGCTGTGTCCTCCGCTGGCTGCGGTTGTGTCCGGCTGTGTCCTCCGCTGGCTGTCCGGGGTGTCCGGCTGTGCCTCCGCGACTTCGGTGAGTGTCCGCTGTGTCTCCGCTGGCTTCGGGTGGGTCCGGCTGTGTCCTTCCGCTGACTGTCGGTGGGTCCGGCTGTTCCTTTGTGTGGACTGTCAGTGGTGTCCGGCTGTGTTCCTCCGCTGACTGTCGTTGGTGTCCCGCTGTTTCCTCCGCTGCTTCGGTGGTGTCCGGCTGTGTCTCCGACATACTTCGGTAGTGTCCGGTTGTTCCTCCGCTGACTGTCGGTGTGTCCGGATGATGTCCTCCGCTGACTGTCGGTGGTGTCCGGCTGTGTCCTCCGCTGACTGTCGGTGGTGTCCAGATGTGTCCTCCGCTGACTGTCGGTGGTGTCCGACTGTGTCCTCCACTGACTGTCGGTGGTGTCAAACGGAATCCACTCAGGACAATGTCCACAGCCCAAGGATCACGTAGCCGGGCGTTCCATCGGGATCTCACAGGCTGGAGGATCACGTGACCAGCGTTCAGTCGCGGCCACATCGGGTCACATCGAGTGACAGCGCGTTCAATAGTGACCGCACGTGACCGGTCACGCCACGTCAGCTGCAGCGTGACGTGACCGGTCGGCTGCCGAGTGACGTGACTGGTCAGTCCGTCACGTGGCCTGCGTGACTGGGTGACCCGCCCTGAGCGGGGCACGTGACCCACGACTGGTCTACGCCGCGCTCAATGTGGCATGTGCCCGTGCTGCCTGTCCGCCCGTCCTCCGCCCTATGTCCGCCTGCCCGTCCTGTGCCCGTGCTCCGCTCACCCGGCTGCCTGCCCGCCCCGAACGGCACGCCGGGTGAGCAGAGAGCACTGGGCAGTGACGCAACACACGTGGCCCTCGCTGCCCGCGTGCACTACGACGCCTCACACACTCAGCCCAGTCCCGCCTGTGATGCTCACTCCGCGCTCTGAATGGCGAATTGTCGTGGTGAGGCGATGGGGCATCCGATCACGTGAGGAGGCGTGCCCCACTTAACTGAACGGGTCTGGGAATTGGCACTGCAGTCTTATGCTGCAGTTTTACCACCGAGTCCAACCGCAGCTAGGCTGATCGAGTTATGTTCAGGAGCTGGTGGAGCTCTCGACCTACAGCTCACAGCCGCTAGCTCGCAGCTCCTTGTCCACAGCACATACCACAGTCCAGTCCTTCAGCGTTCGAAGACGGCGGTGTCAAGTCACCGTGAAGCTGGCGCAACGTTTCAAATGTCGTTCAGCTCCAGTGCAGCGACCACAGCTACCACAACTAGCCCACGTCACAAAAACACGTGCGAACGGCTCCGTCTCTGACACTGAGGTCCGACCTCGGAGGTTTGACCTCCGGGAGCGAGCTCCGGGCGGTCGTGTTGGGACTTCAGTGAGGTTAGCCTCCCAGTGTGGCAGGAGGTCAGGTCAGCAAATGTCAGCACTTCGCAGCCATCTGTCTCTCCCATCCCGTCACCCATGGGGGTCGGAAGCGGGGAGTGCGTCCCACCAACATAATCCGATGTTAGCATTACGTCATGGGCGTTGCATGGAAAGAATCGACTTTAAAAGCCTCCCCCAGACACACTTTCAGAAGGTGGCAAGGCCCCATGCTGCCACCACCACCACCACCACCACTCTGATCGCCGCCGACTCCGTCGTCGCCATCGCCCCCAGTTGGAGGCTACCGTCGCGACAGTCTCGACAGTCGCGCCACGAGGAAGTGTCGCGCCGACGCGTCAGCTGTCAGTCGATTAGCATAATGCATACGTAATCTGAAGGCTCTAAAGCCGCTAATCCGGGCGGGGAAGGCGTGCCTAACGCAGCGCAAACACGGCCAATCACTGTTCCGAGAACGACAACACACTAGGATACTAGGGCATGTCATCTACCCCGGCGGGGAAGGCGTGCCTAACGCAGCGCAAACACGGCCAATCACTGTTCAAACACGGACAGCGTGTATTTCGCGCGTGTTTGCACGGGCTGACGGGAGCCGAGACGGGAGCTCCCACCACCTGAACAGGGCCTCCCACCACCTGAACAGGGCCCCCGCTTCATCTGAACAGGAGCTGCCACCGCTTGGAAAGAAGCATGGACAACCTGGACAAAAGCTCCTGTCACTTTTGGTTCCAGAGGATCCCGTGCTTGAAAAAGAGTATTTCATAGCATTTCATTGCACGCTCTGTGACATGAGATTCCTTGCATGTGAACCGCAGGACCCGCCTGACGAACCTCCACTGCATGTCACATCTCATCGCGGCGATGGCCAGTAGGAGGGTGTAAAGGTGACAGAGGAGTTTTTCTTCAGATGTGTGGTTTTCCCTGTTTGCGTCAGCGTGTTCAAGTCAGGGCGGGGCGGAATGGAAGGTCACATACAACGCCCTATGTCATGCCTGTTCCCATCAAGCTCTAGCCTATCCCTGTCGAGGCGCTGTCACGCTCCCCTCATCGAAGAGCCCGCCTCATGTCCCAGCGGCTGAGTTGCACCTGAGAGGTCCTCCCGACTCCTGAGCTCCCCCCACCGAAACCTCATCATACCAACTCTGCACGGAAATCCCGTCCTCGCGAGACGGCCCGGCGGTGGCAGACTCCCCCCACCTCCCCTCCGCCCCTTCCCAGGGCCCCACACGACCGGCCGGTGGTCACTCTCAGAGCGCGACTTACCGACTTTTTCCGATAGCATGTCTCTGATGTGTGGCAGGCCACGACCTTGCCGCCTGGGAACGAGCTTCTGCTGGTGACTCACCGGGCGAGCGATCCATGGGGCCACTAGTATCGCCGCGGTGCCGTGACATATTTGTGGAGCTGTCACAGGCAGCTCAGAGTACGCTTTTCGGCTCAAAATGTGCCCGAGTCGGGGCTTACCAGGCTGATAGAGGGAAGGGGAGTGGTCCTATATGGCGGCGGATTTGAATACGGATGTATTGTGCAAGGCATGAGTCATCGAAAGGAAAATTCCTCGATGAGAGTTAGCAGGTGTTAGTGAACCAAAAGACCGTTAAAAAATGTAGTTTGCGCTACATAGTATAGCTACAAACATACGATGCTCGATCTGGCGATATTTGGTGACAGCGAAGCTGTAATTTTTGCATTTTTGGCCAAAACATGGTGATTCAAAGAGAGATATTGCGGAAGAAAAAGAAAATAAATGTTGGCCTTATGAACGAGCGAAAGTAACAAAGTTATCACCTAACATTCACATTTAAAACCAGCCAGCAGATGGACAGCTAAAAAACCACAATAATTTGTATCAGAGATGTACAATGTACATATATGGGAAAAATATAATTACCTAAAAGCAAAGTCCCATGCTACCTAGTAAGTTTTAGAGTGGATGAAACAAACAACATTTCGGTCCTCGGCTGTCTTCGTGTCCGATCGCCCTGCGAAAAGTATAATTTTGTTTCCTTTAGTATATATGTATAAACATAATGTTCTGGTTTTAAAAAGAATAAGCCTCAAAGCAGTGCTTAACCATATAAAAATGAAAATAAAATTATTTTTAAATATGTATGTGTATTGTGTTGGACAACTAAGCCATGTTTGAACACGATGCACAATCGTCTGTGAAGCCCATTCCTTTTTGAGATATGGGTGGCTTGACTTTAGTCTGATCGTGTCGCTGCTGATAAGTGGCTCTTTGATGCGATCTATTGGAGGTGAGGACGGGGTCTGCATCATTAGTGCCCTGGCCGCACAGTTGGCGCTGGAAGTTATTTTTCTTACACATTGGTGATTGTCTGACGGGCCAGCGCCACATTTGCATGCCTATTGTTTTGTCTAGGACAGCATAACAGAGGACGGGGCTGCTTTATGTAATGCCGTATAGAGGAGCTATTATTGGGAGATGTTTCGATGTACATATTACCTCCCATGGGCGCACGATTTACAACTAGGCGCTGACCATAAGTAAGAATACAACGATAGTTCTTATATACAAACGTAATTTGCAGTCTATTATTCTTTGCGGACCTTTGCTTAGTAGGTCAAGCTTTCTGCAGAACACACCCCTCTGTTTGCGGTTGTCGGAGACGCTAATCCACTCCTATAGGCATGGAATTAGGTTGAGATAAAAGGCTTATTGTTGTTGTAAAAGCTCTATATACTGGAGGTATCCCTCTTCAGCAACACAATGTCCTCACATGGATGGTCCAGGATGCACTGACGTGTCAGCCCTCCTCCTCAAAAATCATGCGAGGAGACCTTATATAATTCTAGGGCTCCGGAAATCACCACCGCGGTCAAATCACCCACTGCCCCTGCCCCGCCGCGCCGTGACCTCGTCTGGGTTCCGCCCGCTAGTTCCGTACTTTGGCACCCAGCGGTAACCGCGCCAAAGGATAGATCGAACCCTAGTCACTCCGACCGAGCGGGATGTATATTATTCCAATCACAAACGACCACTAACTGTGTTTGAAGGACGCGGATGATATTGGAGACAAAATCAGATAAGTTTTATTAAGCGCACAAGACCTAAAAAAATTTCAGGTGCTCTTGCCCCGTTAGCAACCCGCCGTATCCTCCGGACATACTTGAGTAGGGCCGTTAAACAGCTCAGCGCGCAGGAGAGGTGTCAACGTGGAGGGCAGAGGGGAGGGTGCAAAACGCTCCCCCCTGCCTGACACCGCGCCACGGACTTCAGCTCGCATCTCCAACAGGGAAAATCATCGTTCGTGCGCACCGGCACGACAGAGAAAAAGCGGGATAGCACGGATGCGCCCACTGTGAGCAGCAGCCTGTGCTTGGCAACCTTCAGAGATCGTCCACCGTTAAACTTGCCTGTGCACATTGCAAGTGTGGGTGTCGTCACGTCAGCCAGACAAGCCGATCACCGGTGTCACCTCGGCGCCTCTGCCTCACCTCCCACCTCCGCCTCGCCTCACCTCCACCCATCTACCTCCGTCTCCGTTCGTCTCCGTCTCCCGTCTCCCGAAATCACCGTTTTCATGGCCGTTTCTTACGGTCCGTCTCCGTCTCAGCCCGTTCTCTTCCCTAGCTCTCGTCTAACCGAGGCTAATCAGTATCCTTCCGTTTCCTGCTCACGTCTCCGGTCCTCTGAGCCGTCCTGGCCATATCGTGTCCCTCTGCGGCTGCTGGCGGACGCCCATACCTATGTCTAGAAGCAATAACCATGTCAACTCGCTAATCAAGCATATCCCAAATGTCTAAATTCCATGGCGTGGATCACTCTACATATGGCGCGAACAACCCTCTACCGTAACCTCTTGATCCCCATCGTCGCTACACTGGCGGGGCTTATCAAACAAAGATATATCTAGCTCTTTACCTGACTCAGCGTCGAGGCGAGGTTCTGGCCTCGCGCCGGGGCCGGCGGGCCCGGCCGGGTTCTGAGCCTCTGATTCCATATGTGACATAACTACCTCTCACCCGGTATTCAATAGGACTGCTCCGCGTCTTATCCTCGCTGCATCACCGCCTCCGTCTAACCTACAATAGCTTTATATAAACTTCTACCTCGAAAATAAGTCCTTTTTCTAGCTGTGCAAGCGCCTCACCAAATTGTACATAGTGGAATCCGCTTGATTGATGCCAAGGAGTCGACGAAGCTGTCTCCCATGCTTTTTCACAGCCGCAACCGGACGCCGCCCACGCTGGTTGATCCATCTCGCAAGAGCACTGTTCGTGACATGCCATTCCCACTGTGAGCTAGAATAATGTCAAAGTGACAGTGATTTCCGGCGCGCGTCGGCGCCGCTCCCGGACAGATCTTCGCTAATCCCGATCTACCTCCGCCGGAGACCGCAGGGTACCAGTAGACAGAATCGGCGAAAGTCGGAGAATTGCAGTATTGTACGTGTTGCGATAAACAGGGTCGCCTAATCCTAGGATGCGAACGATATTGCAAACCGAACTTTGTTCGAAAGAGGGAGATTTTAAGACACTATCTAGTCGCGGGTTCCGATCTAGGCAACAACGTATTCTGAAGCGTCTGGCTGGGGGATCTCGTGGCTGCATACTAATGTCCCGCACGACCAGCGGGTTTTTTTTGGGCTTCTTGGAACGATGATTTCTGAAGAGACTCCACCCCAGAGGTATTTGGTCCCGTCCTTGGAGAGCGGCAACTCGCTGCCAGCCGGGCCTAACTAGAGCGAAAGATATCGCGCGGCCCGCGCGCGGCGTTGAAGGCCGGAGGTTCAGCTGGCGGAGAGTATACTTGAAATGGGTAGAGTTATCTCAGAGGAGGCGAGAGGCAAGCGTTTGGCACAATGACTGATTTGATAGTTTTTAGCCTTTGAAGCGATGGGATCGGAGTGGAGCATGCTTCGAACACATAAGACAACAGACGAACGGGAGGGAGAGTGCAGAGGTTCGAGCGGACGGGGTGAATTGGTCGCCGACAGAACTCCAGGACGTTTTGTCAGGGCTTGGGAGTAGCGTACTCTATTCGTCGCTCGCTCTAAAGTACTGAGGACTGGTAATTCTCTAAATTGGTTGTAGTCAGCCCAGTCCCGTTGTCCACTGCCTCTCAATTGTCATATTGTCTCTGCTTTGCTTGACGGTTGTACTATTGCCCTGGTTACGGATATCTTTCTTGTAAATGGCCCTGTGGGCTGATGGCGTTATTAATTTTCGGTGCGTTGTCTCCGCTGGCAGGGCTGTTAGGTTCGCAAGAGCGGGCCGTAGAAGCTTAAGTGCAGCATGGTTGCGACTGGAATATGTAGTAGCAGGGGAGTGAGCTTTGTAGTGTGTCCAATTTCTGGACTTTGGTCATTTGCTGCGACCGTGTCGTACATGTGACCTGTGCACGCGATGGTGCGCGTGGTATCCGGTTGTGGCTAGTTGCTGCACTTGTGCCACTGTGCAGTGTGCAGTGTTCGCAAGTGTTGCCAAAGTGTGGTCATGTTGTGCAGTGTGCAGCTGTGCAGATGGTGCACGCTGGCATGATCTGTGCAGTGTGCTGTGGTGTTTTTGATAGTTGGTGAGGGCTCGGTGCAGTGGTTTTCATTATTTGTAGACTCTCAGCCCCGGCCACCTGGGTTTGGTTGGGACGCGCTTGACGCGAGTAACCTCGTTGACCTTCTGAGCCCGATCTACTGTCGATTCTGTTGGCTGCACCACAAGCTACCTCCGGGTTGCTCCACCAAACCTTTGTCTGCACTCCTAGCACTTGGCATCGTTGGACGCGTGTTGACCAGCCACTCTCGGTTGTCTGCTCGGAACCAGAACTTATTTGACTGGACCTCATTGTCTTGTACCTCAGAATCTGGTGAATCTTACTTGTACCTGACCAGACTCAATGTTCGACTTCTGACCAACTCTGTGACCCGTCTGACCAGACTCTGTGACCTGTCTGACAGACTCTGTGACCCGTCTGCACACAGCACTTCTGGGGTGAACTCCGTCTGACAGACCTCTGCTGGTGATGCTTGACTGACCAGATGATCTGTCACCTTCCTCCTTGTCTAGACCAGACTCCTGTGACCGTCTGACAGACTCGTGGACCCGTCTGACCAGCTCCTGTGACCTGTCCTGAGGGCCAGACTGGGGCTGTATCTCGGTTTGTCTGGACGCCTAGACGTCTGTCACTCCATGTCTGACCAGACTCACTTGATGATGTCCTTTCCCGTCTGACCAGAACTGGCCTGGTGACTCTGGCCTGATCCCAGACTGTTCCGGTCAAACTGTTAGGTGAAAAACTCAGACGGCTCGTTACCGTCCTGAGCCAGACCTCCTGTCACTCTGTATGCTGACTATGACTTGGATAACATAGTGGACTCGGTTGGGCCTGGACCAGACGGCCGCTGTGACATCGTCGTGACCCAGACCGGCTACCTTTGTGACCCAACCGTTCTCAGAGGCAGAACATCTGTTGACTGAGTCATGAGTGCGAGAGAATCTGGCCACCGATGAATCTGACCAGGCCACGGGAAGCATGAGACGGGTTTTCGGAAGAGCCGAGGAGACTCTGTCACCGGTGTCAAGACAAGAGACTCTGTGGACCTGCTCGCTGACCAGATCTCACTGTGTTCCTGTCCTTCTCAGTACCAAGAACTTGGGCCCTGGGGACCCTGTCTGTACCAGGTGCATCATACCCTGCCTCAACTTCTTAGCTGTGCTAGCCGAGTACTGGCTAGATCTTACCGGTTGGGATGCGGCCAACAGACTCTGTGGAGCCCCTCGTCCGAACCAGACTCTGTGACCTGTCTGCACTCAGATCTATATCTGTGACCGATGCGGTTACGCTGTTCACTGGGGTTCAACCGTAAGGGTATCCTGGTCTGGATTCGCACGGGACCCTCTGCTAATAAGACGCGAGAAACACTGTCAGCGTTGACGGGGCGACTGACTGTAATGTGGCGTTAAGTCTGGACGGCTACGATCCGGTGATGAGGTACCCGAACTCCTTCCGACGCATTTCCGTACGCCGCCAATTGAACTGCAGGAGGGGAATTCCAAGCTCAGTTGGTGCGAAGTTCATAAAGTGATGTGAAAAGACACCGATTAAATAAATGGTCACCGTCACCGACAGAACATTCATGGTCATATTTGGCTTGCATATTATATGTGACTCGGACTATGAACCGACTCTGCGCCCGTCACCGAACATCGGCTTTTGGTGCTATTTATGACTCGGACTAATGAACGGACTCTGCGAGTGTGCCGTCTGAAGTCTGTGTTTATACAGGCTGTTTAAATGTTCGGCTGTTGAATCAGCGTAACTGCACAGTCAGCTTCGCACGTTTCTGAACATTTAATTATACACATGTGTCATGCAAGGATTCCACCGTCAATAAGAGATAGCATTAATGCATTTTGAGTGGCAAATTAAATGAGTAGTGCCCACTCGGTTAGCCTGGGCGTAATGCTGACTTACAAGGACACGTTATTTATTGCCCATGTCTGTAATTCGCCGTAATGACGGTGTTCGACGCGGTGTAGGTAAGGGATTTCTATCGTCATCATGAGATAATATTTGCGATACCTGTTTATGTTTCTTTTTATTACTATTTTGGACTTCGGCGAGCTTTTCTCGCTCTTCCATACAACAAGTGATTATTGTTCCTTATGAATATCAATCTAATATCATATTTATCTTAATACATAATATTTTAATTAAAATATGTTTTCTTCATTGCGTTCACTCATTAGTTGCCCTTTAAAGTCACTATTACCAACGTGCGTGCGGGAATGGCATGTTCAGCTCCAACCACCCGGATAATTATGTTTGAAGGCCTGTCGTGCCTTAGTGAGTGTGTCCAGTTTTTGCCCCCCCCCCCCGCCAAATATCACGGCTGACTTCCGTTGGCCGGGCCTGAGCGGCGGCCTGTGGCTCAACTGAACCACTTTCCTCCAATCTTCGGACCGATCGTCGAGTCACATAGGTAACGTATTCCCTGCTATGGCGATTGGCGAGTACCCAACAGGGAGGAGCAGACTCTACATGTATCGGATCCGCCACGGACCGTCAGGGATCCTCACTGAGCCGTTACAGACCCGTCACAGACCCGTCACAGACCCGTCACAGACCCGTCAGCGTTACAGACTCGTTACTGACCCGTCACAGATCCGTCACAGACCCGTCACAAACCCGTCACAGACCCGTCACGATTCCCTCCACCCGACCTCACTCTCCTCGCTGCCCGGCGGGAGATCCCTTTCCACTGCCGTCCACTTAGTCCGGTGATGACGGAGCGAGGTCAGCTGCTGCCCGTGCCTTCACTACCGATCCTCAGCGCCTCTGACCTCTGACCCTGAACACCGCTCCGCACAGAGCGGCGGCGCTCTCCTCCGTCCCCCGCTCAAATGACTCTCCCCGGACACCTGTGCCCCCGCGTTGTGCGGTGGCCGGCACGCAGAGCGCACTATTCCGGCGCAGTGCGCCGCTATCTGCAGCCGCGCCACGTAGCGCGCCCGAGACGGATGGCGCGGCGGGCGGCACTAATGGCGTGCCTCCCACACAGCGCGGCGGTGGCGGCGCCCAGCGAGGCCGATCGCCTCCTCACCTGTTATTTATCGAGGCGCCAAGTGCCGTCAGAAAGGCGAGAGATGACCGGGAGCGTGACCGCCCCTCGCCGCCCCTCTCCGCAGGGTCATGTCGGGAGCGGGGGAGGGTGATGACGGCCGCGGCGGCTCCCCGCGGCGGTGATACGCCGTCTCGGGGCGAGCCTGCGGGATATCGCAGCCGCCGCCACCGCTGCTGCTGCTGCCTGAGGAGCCCAGAGAGCGGCCAGCAGCGGCCCCGCCCACTGCGCCGAGCCCGCTATCGCGTGCGGCGCCTGCCCACGCGACCCCATCAAATTAGGCGCGGCCGGCCGACGTAATTGATATAGTTCGATACGGCCCGTCGGTTCGGCGCCGTCCGCTGGCCACGGCCGGCTGGTCCCCGAGCTGCTGGATAACCAGGCGACCCGCCCCGCCTCGGTGGCTCACCGCAACCCGCTGTCTGGACATCCCATCGAAACAGTAGGCCGTCTGTCTGTCTGTCGGCCCGGCCCGGTCCCCCCGGGGCTAACCCTCGCGTGTCCGGTCGGCCAGCCGTGCGGCCCGTCGCCGCCCCGTCGTAATTGAAATACCGGCGGTGTGGCCGGCCCGGGCCGACTATTTGTATTGGTCGGGCCGGAGACAGCGGCGGTGTCCGGGGCGGCCAACTCCGCCAGCCGACCGACCGCCTTTCACTGAGCCGACTCGGGCTGGACCGACTGAACTCGGATGGACACTAACTGAAGTCAAATGAACAATGGGTCGAAGTATGATCAGCGTGGAGATGGAGGTGACTCCAGAAGGATTTATTGTGTGCAATCCATATCGAGTGCAGGGTCAGTTTCTGGACGAAATTTGTGAGCAAGACCTACTGGAATTCAGAAGGAAACTGGACCCATAAAGATCGGAATTTGAGTAAAACATGGGTTGAATTTGATAGACTTGGGAACCCTCTAGGAATTCGAACAAGCATCTGGTCAAGCAAGCATCTATCTGAAAATCTGATCGGAGCACAGGATCTGACTTTGCCGGTCTTCCGGAATCTGTGCCTAGTCGTTTCCAGATCGATGCCGACTTCTCATCGTTTTCTCACCTATCACGTACAATAATAAATCGTTCCCTGCTCAGGCGTGGATCCAGATTTCGGTCACCCAGTTGCGCACCCGGGCGCGCCTACGCGCGCCATGTCGCGACCCGACTCAGGGGGGGGGGGGCACGCCTAGCGCCCCCTGGAATCCGCGCCTGCCTCTGGGTCGTGACGACTGTGACCGAACCCAATCGACGGTCGTTGCACGCGCGGCCGCGGTACCCTCTTCAGCCGCCATAAAAGGCATGATGGCATGCGACCGGCCCGGAGAAATCGAGTGCGACTGCCGCACGAGCAGCGACCCCAGCACACGTAGTCGGCCGCTGTAACGCAACATCATCGGACGTGCTCTGTGGGCTGATCCCACGTGAGTGGGCTGAGCCGATGTGACCAGCAGGCTCCGTGATGATCAGTACTAGGTAAACCTATTGGTCTATCTGATGCCGTTGCCCTGAGGCCGTGTGACTGATCCATGTGGCCTGTGAGCGTGGCTATCCGATGGGTCTGTGGTTGATCCGATGTCTGTGGGTTGATCCGATGTGGTCTGTGGGCTGATCCGATGTGGTCTGTGGGCTGATCCGATGTGGCCTGTGAGCTGTGGGCTGATCCGATGTGAGTGGGCTGATCCGATGCACCACCAGTGACCACTTGCCGGTCCCAACGCAAACCGCCGCAGACCCAGAGCAGACTGTGTGCTCCATCCGGTCCATCATCGCATATCGGGATCACTGCCAGAGACGCGGCGTTGCGCGGTCTCGCTGGATCAGACAGATGAGACTCGCAGCGGAATATTACCCCACCGATTGGCTGTCAGACAGAGCTCGTAAAGCTCAGAAAAGAAAGTTTTACCACCGCCGTCCATATCCCGGCGTTGACAGATTGCCAATGTTCGTAGAGTGCGATTGGGGCTGGAGTTTCGACTAAGTTATTCAGATCCTGTAGACGCATGGGCGTCGCTTTCGGGGCCTGAACAATGTCTACCAACGTGGTGTCCGCCCTCTGACATTCCGAAGACATTCCGTACAAGCGCGACGAAAGGACCGCCTGGTCAGAAAAAACGGGATCACCGGCCCACGCCTGGTCACGTCGACGCGCCACCACGTTCACCACCAGGCGCTGCAGCGTTCCTGCTCGATCCACGGTCAGCTCGTACGCCAGTCACATCCGCATCGGGCGAGCCGCGCCTCTGACTCGGCCGCATCTGGCTACCATAACTGGTGATCATGCATAGCCTTGCTTGGTAGCCTTGCCTGGTAACCTTGCCTGGAAGCCTGGTAACTACGGTCAGGCGTCTGCGGCGTCTGAGGAAGACGTAGCCGGAGCGGTGAGTCCACTATGACCCTGGCGGCAGTGACCGTCCCATCACGGGCCCAGTGGCTAGCCGGAGCGGTGAGTCCACTATGACCCTGGCGGCAGTGACCATCCCATCACGGGCCCAGTGGCTAGCCGGAGCGGACCGCAACTCACCACAATCTGCGCCGCTTCTGCCGCCGCCGTACCGCCACTTGGCGCGCACATCAGTCAATCATCATTACTGCCACGGCCAATCCTTCGCCGCCGCTCTCTGCGCTGCTCGAGATCACACATCACACTCGAGGTCTCTCCGGGCCCGCTCGGGGCTGCTCGGGCCGCTACCGC
The DNA here is from genome assembly GCA_014673585.1 of Semibalanus balanoides. Classification (NCBI taxonomy): domain Eukaryota; kingdom Metazoa; phylum Arthropoda; class Thecostraca; order Balanomorpha; family Balanidae; genus Semibalanus; species Semibalanus balanoides. Next base: position 104,137 of record VOPJ01009381.1, read on the forward strand.
CCGGGTCCGGAATCGCACCCGAGGCCTCTCCGGACCGCTTAGGAGCCATTCAGAGCGGTCCAGACTGCAGCCGCGACGGTGATGAGCCTCAAACGACGCGTGTTCCGCCGCGGAGGAGCCGCGGGCAGCCGCAAGCGAGCCATGAGTGGCCGGCCGGTGGTGGACGGCGCAGCTGCCTTTCTCCGGGTCATCACTGGCAGGAGGGCCGGGTGGCCGGGCTGCGTGCAGGACTGTCTAATTATATTGTGCCCAAAGCGTGTATCAGTGTGTGCCGGGCGTGTGTCTGGCCGTGCGCTGTGTGCCGTGTGCTGTGCCTGTGTCCCCTCCGGATGTTCCCGTCGTATATCCCCATCAGGTGCCACCGTCACCGGCACCGTCCGCGTCACGCGCGCATCGCTGTCGGTCGCCGTGAGCGTCTGTTGTCTAGAACAGCCGCCGTGCCGCCGGCGGGGCATTTCACCGTCATTTGGACTGACCGGTGCCGCAGTGTCTCCTGTTCCGCCACCGCTCCCCGGTTGTCAGACGTCACACGCAGTCGTCCGAGCGCGCTGCGAACCCTGGCGGTCACCGCCCTGCGGGAGGCAGGCTGGGTTTGCGTGTCACGCGTCAGGGACCGGTCAGCGCAGTTGGTCACAGGGGTCAACCCCGCGAGGCACCACAGGGGTTGACCCCGCGCGGCACGCCGTCGCGGCGGCGGCGGACGGTAAGTGCGGTCCTGTACGCCACGCGATGGTCCGTACGTTTTGCCGCGCTGATCAAACGCGACCCCTTGTTGCCGCGGTCAGGGCAAACAAGATAATAGCCGGGAATTACTGTGCGTGACCGCACCGTATTGTTACAGACCGCGCCGTCCCGCCCCGCGCGCAGGGAGGGCGATCGTGCCGGTCCGTCCCGTTTTTGCCGACTGCTCTGGTCACCGGGTCGGGTGAAAGGGACCGCCGGTGACCTGGACAGGTCAGCAGTGCCGTCAGTTGTCGCTAACCACTCCCTCCACACAGCCGTAATAACGCCAATTATGGTGACGATGGCACACGGGCAGGGTGGAGTGGGGCGACTGTGGGCGGGTTGCGTGCCGGTGTCGACGGAAGCGGTCTAGCCTCCCGGGTCAGATAGGCACGGAAAGGTCTGACGATCTGCTGTCTGATGGTGTTCTCTTGGCCCAATACATAGACCGGCCAATATATAGCGCTCTCGGCCCAATATATAGCCGGTCCGCGACCCCGTTACAGCGGTCATTACGTGCGCTGCACGCACACGTGTGCAATCTGGGGCGGCAAATCGGTGCGAATTAGTTCCACGGGGACCGTAAATGAGATTTTGCTGAAATGAATGTTGAATCGAGCGCCATCATTACCCCAATAAGAGACGCGTGAATCTTGCTTAGCATCTTCCGCCGCATGAATCACATGTGCAAGGTTTCTGGCGTGGAGACTGAAGTAACGTTGACGTCTGAGATGAATCACTCGTCTGGATTTAGATTCTCCATTGCGTTCGTGCTCTGTTGCAGGTCTGTTGCGCTAGTAACACCAGTAAGCCAGATAAGTCTGGGTTATGTTTCACGACTCGTGTCAATATTAGTGACGCTGCTAACTAGCGACAACATTGATAGTGCTAACGGTGCGGCTAGCTGCTTTGGCAGTTGGCACGATAACGCCTTGCAGAGATGAGTCTGAAGAGGCCCAAACGACCCATGCAGCGCAATTCAACGAAGCATAACCCGTTTCTAAATACTTGGATTGCAGGCCTGCAGCTTAACACCGTAGGGCTTTCAGCCAGGGCTGAACACGTCATAGTAATCGGTATGTTAATACCGTTATCAGTGTGGTCTTTTGCGGACATATCTAAACATATGCTGCCTGCACAGTGCACACATGCTTGAAAGAGCACCTGCATGCTAATTGTAGCTATTTGCTGGTTATATTACGGTTCTTTGCAGTTCATATTACGCATATTGTGCGGAGTAGGCAATGTGCTGACCCACACAGTAAGTCCAGGGTAATGCGCCGCTGCCTTACTTATTCTGGGGTAAAGTGTAGTCCTGCAGTTCACCCAGAGGTTATGTGTGTCTGGTGGCAGCGCAGCCTGGTCTGTCAGTCGCCGGGTAATATAGGCAGTGCCGGCGGGCACGTCAGCTGTTGACAGAGGCGCACTTATTGAGCAGCGCAGCTCCGCGGTGCGTCTGGCTGGCTGCTTTGTACGACCGACTGGCGACACAGCGCCCGCCAGGTCCGCCAAAAGAAGACTGAAAAGCAACTGACGGCGGCAGTGGCGGGCGGGGTGGCAGGCAGAGGCGTAACTTTTTGAAAATAACTGGGGTTGCACTTAGTTGTTAAGAGACCATTTGTACCACATCCCTCATAGGCGTAGTGTTATATTCCAAAATAACTGGGGTTGTAGCTACAACCCCCCTTTGCATTAAAGTTACACCCATGGTGGCAGGTATTACACCGAAACAGTCCGTTCTTGTTAACCGCTGCTGATCTACAGGAGCACAGATCAAGGAAGGAAGGACGGGAGGAGGTTAAAAGAGGCTCAGAAGTTGTAAAGATCGGTGACGCGAAGCGGGAGCAAGTAGAGCGTCAGAGTAAGCGGAGCTCACCATGCAAATCCACAACCTGTTACTTCTCCGCGGAACTAGAGGAACTCATCACTCTCTGTCAATTCACCCTTCCCAACCTCTGATCGTCGCCACACGCTCTCCCGTCAGTTTCCTGAGCCTCACGCAGGCCGGTACACCCGAAGCCTGTCACTATATCGGTGCCAGCGGCTGCAGAATTGACATGTGCCCGGCACAGCAGACAAGGTCGATGGTACGCCAGCGGCGACTCCCACTTCGTGACTCGTGCGAAGGTAACTACAGAGCCTGACGCTGGCCGGCGGCCGCGTCCTGCACACCCAGACCGTCCCGTGGCGGCGCCGTGAGCCCCGGCCCGTCATGTGATGACTCGTCGCGGTCATGGCATGGCGAGGCGCGGCGAAGTTCGGATCGGACCGGGCCGGAGCGGAACCAAGCGTGAGCGGCCCCCATAGCCGGCGGTTCCCCGAACACACAGCCTACTGGGACGGCGGCGGCGGCGCGGCCGCGGGGTGATGCAGTCATTACCGAGAGCTGAGGCCGGCGGCGAGGCCGTTCCTCCGTCCATCGCCGAGACGAGCGGCGGCATTCCATGGGGATTGGGGTGGCAGGGAGGGAGGGATGCACCCCTGTCTCAGTCAGACCAGCTGCGGATGCCGTCACAGACGCCGGTGATGATGCGGTCAGCGGCTTTGTCTTCCCATCAGCGGCGCGGTGTGCTTACAATTGTTTGGTGTGCTAAGGGAGGGGATCGGTGATTGGGAAATCGTGACTTGGCGATGGTTGTTGTCATCATTGATGTTACCGGGGATAAATATTTTGTTTTTAGTGAAATCGCAAGCTAAGATTTTAATAGTCAGCTTTGCTCCTTCACTAGCATTGATGTAACCGAAAAACACTCACGTGATCTCAGAGACGCTGGTTAATCCATTATATGATTACGGTGTAATGGCCTGCGTCATGACAGTGCCGAGTGCCGTGCCGTGCCGTGCCGTGCAGTGCAGTGCCGTGGAGCCCTCTGTATTCAGTGCTAGTCTGAAGAGTGCTAGACGGCGCCACCTGGTGTCTTACTACCAGTGTGGTCACCGTACCATTTTCTGGGCCCGGTCCTGCACAGTGCACTGCCTCCCTGAGTGTGAATTCAATGGTCACTCCTCTCCAAATTCGACAACGATCGTTTCCGTCCTGCCCAGTGATTTATAAACGGGGTTCAAGGAAGCCTTCCTTCGTTCTGCTCTCTCTCTATAATCACCGACCATTCCGATTGTCTACGCCTGTTCTCCGTCAGGAGCCGTTTTCGACAGACAGTAGTTTTCAGTTAGCTATTGTGTAACGGAGGGATTTAACTGATAGGTTGAGACAGGTGACTATCACATGGGCGCATATCGGAGAGATAGTGTTAGCAAAGATCTTGCGAAACGCCCAATCTGTCTGCACATTTCAGGTGAGAGGTGCGAGGGCGAGGTAAAAGAATGAACAGCATATTAATTTGCCATTACCCTTGCGAAATATAATTGGGACAGGTGATTCTACAGTCGGCTAACAGCGTGTAACGTCGACAGACTCCTGTGATCTTCGGACCGGGGTGTGGTTCCAGGGTCGTTCCGAGCCCTCCATGGCTTGCGGGACATGTTGCCAGGCAATAGCCCCAGGACTGAGGGGCCGAGGGCGGCGTTGCATCGGCAGGCTATGAATGGAGCGTTCTCCGTTGACTTATGTTCCCCAACACGGCAGCTCGCCCTGACCTGCAGCGGTATGGACGTTTTTTACAGCGATTATGATGTTCGTTATTAGTCCGTTGGCAGTTTGTACGTCATAGTCCAGGTCTTTATGGGAAATTAATGCGGCGGCATAGTTTCTCACCGGTTATTGCCCACGCTCGTCACGCAGCTCTATAGCAAATAGATCCAGTGAGTGCCAGGCATTGCCTCATGCACGACTGCTCGACAGCCGTCAGCCGATGGATAGCTTGTGAAATAGAGGCGTCTCCTCCGGCGGATGTTTGTCAAGCGTGGGTCGTGTTGAGTAAGTCTTCCCGGCCGAGTTCTGCGACCAGCTAATGCGTCGACGGTCGCGAGAAATGGCACCGCCCACCCGCTCTCTGCATTAGTCGGTCGCAGAGAAATCACACAAATCAGACGACGTCTGGTCTGTGTGGACTGGTCTCTGCATTACGTGACGCGTACGCCCCGTAACCAGCCAGTGACTCCGCAGTGAAATAGTGATGCACCAGTATTTACTGTCATTGCACGGGGTGTTTCATCTGCTGCTCCGAACCTCCCTGGCCATATCGTCCGTCACTAGCGTCATGCACGTCTCTTCAGATCAAAGCCATTCGGTGCGCGCCAGCGAGGCTACGCCCGATGCCGGTGTGCGCCGCCACCGGGCGAAATTAATCACAGCTGCCGAGAACGGCCACATAAAGCAGGCTTACGCCTCGCTGCTGCGCCAATATCGCACGTTACGCCCCCATCCTATGCAAAGGCAAATAATCTGTGACGCTTCCGCGGCTCGGGGGGTCGCCGCGCGCGACGCCCGCCAGTGTGTGCACACAAGTTTTATGGTCGGTCTCATCGCCCGATTGCCCCGCTGTGACTCATCTGATTACAGATCGAGCGACCGGCCCCCCGAATTCGGCCGGGGGAGCACGGCGAAAATGACTATCCAAGGGCCCCGGTGCGCGATCTCTGCGGGCCCCCCGGGAGCGCGGCTAAAAATTCCGATCACACCGGCTGCGTGTTAGTCACGCGCGCGGGGGACAGGAAGGGCCGCGCGCCGCTTATGAAATTGTTTCTCTCTCCTCCGTGTCGTGTCTTTGAGTCATCCGTCCCCCGGGGGACAGCTGCAGCGCGGGAGAGCCGTGTAGGGACGAGTCTGCGGGGACAGGAGAAGGGCACGTCTCCCGCCTCCGTCTGCCTTCCGTCAGGGGGCGAGACGAGACGCGACGGGCCCGCTCGGGACCCGCCCGACGTGGCGGCGAAATTTATGGTAATCTCGTTGGATGAGATTGTCCGCACGGGTAGGGCTGAGCAGGCGATGCAGCGCCGATGAGCAGGTCCGGGCTGGTGTTAAGTGCTCGACATTAGAGCATCGCTGCACAACACTGATTCAGGGGCGTCGTGATTGTTGGTCATGGACCACCCAGCGTGAAACAGGTGTGGCGGCTCCCCAGCCAGCGGAGGTACGTGAAGAACTTCTCAGGCTCGGCAGAAATCTCGGAGAATCGTCATTGGATTCCGGCGGTCGTAAACAGACGTGTTCCGCGAAATGACTGAGAGACTCCGATCTCACCCTCCGGGTACTCAAACAGCGACAGAGAAGTAATTTAGAAATAAAGCTGTCCAGAATGACAGAGAGATAAAGTCTGAGGTGATAGAGTCGAGGAAAATGAGGAAGAAAGAAGATAATTAAATCCGAGTAGAAAGAGCAAGGGAGGGAAAGAGAATGAAGAATGACATGACGCATCACACGAATGCATCGTCTGACCGGCTGACGGGAGAGAAATGTGCGCCGTCACCCGTCACGTGTACCAACTGGCAGTGAATTACCCGTCATTTGCATTCACTTGTCAGCCGGCGCTCAATTTTCATGTCCGGCTGATGATGGTCGTTAGCGGACAGCTGACGGTTTACCATGTTTACCTTCCCGTCTGAGATCCGAGCCCCGCCCAGCGCCTGTACACATACGCTCTCAGGAAGCACGCAGGCCCCGCGGGTGGCTCCATATCCATTATACGCACGCTAGATCCACATCTGTAACGTAGTCTGTGATGGGATGCGGGAAATCTATAACGACGTTACCTGTCTCAGCAAGCCACCGGCGATATTTCGCGGTAGATTTAATCCCACGCGCGGCCTCCTATTCACCAGCGGGTGATGCGTAGCGCTGACTATTATACCGGTCGGTGCGGTTGAATAGCGCGGTCCTACGGTGCGTTTGATGGCGGGCTGGTTCGGCAGTTGGCCGGAGTCTGTGGATCGTATTACACCGTGACCGGGTCAGGTGCGGTCGGCCGCCAGTGATTGATACCGACCATCGACCGACACGAGTATACCGGAACGCTGCCATGCGCCAACGAAATTCGCCCTACTCGGAAAACCAATTATACTATTATAACGTTGTAAATTAGATGCGGGGCATGTTTACATTTTAACATTGTTATCGGATCACGAAGCGTTTTCTGGAAACTGAAGTTCAAATATGAATTATTGTGTCTTGACGTGCGTGTAGCAAGTGGATAGAATGTAAGCTTGGTGAACTGTTGTTGAGATTTTAGTTAACATTTCCGCAGGAATTATTATCAGGAAAGTTAATTCTAAATAAAAATAACAGCCTCCTATACGTTCAATATGAGTGTACAGTGTGCACGGTGCACCTACCGCATTTGGTTGAACACGCCTGCCCCTTCTACACTTTGCTTACAAAGCTTCACGCTGCGTTTCTTCAACGTTAGCTTCAGCGCCTCTATTATCCGGCTAATTTCGCATAGAGCCTGCTCGGACCGGCCTTTGGACGTGGCTCAGATGCCGCGCTGTGAGCCTCGCCGCCGCTAAATTACGCTTTATCTGCGCCTGAAAGATTGGATGAGTCAGCGGAACCGCTTACAAACAACGCACGCCCGAGTAAGTTATGGATAAACGCCGGTATAAACCGTGTTTAGAACACCAAGCAATCCACTGTCGGGCGGATACCCTGGGCCAGCATCGCTTGATTAGCATTTGAATGGAACTATTGTTAGCAGTCAAGCTCCGTTACCTAAGCTAAGCGGTCGAACGTGTGCCATAAACAGTGCGGGCTTTAATCCGATGACATGGGTACTAGTATCCTGGAGGAACGAACCGCTCATTCGGGCAATTATTCCCGGCAACATTTGTCAGAATGCTCGTATCTTATGTGTAATAAGATGCGCCTCCCTTGTTTTCAACTCATCAATGTGATTAAATGCAATAAGAAACGCCATGCTCTCTGGCATCTCTCGTTCAACCTGTTAACATATTTTTAATTTAATTCAGATAGTTGTTACTAATATGGCTATAAAGTTACTTACTTGGAATAATTACGTTCACTTATTTACTAGTCTAATAAGAGCCGAATCTGTACTTAATTTCGCTTATACCGCACCAAACATGACCTTCAAAGCAAATGGCATGATCCACTGGCTCAAAGCCTCACGGATAACACCGCTGATACCCTACATCACACCTTAACATGCAATCCAGCTAACCTGATCAAAGCTGACGTTATGGGCCAATGTCGGCGAACACCTTTGCACTGGGTCTAACGTAATCGTGCCGTCACGACCCCAGACTGCCATGTATGGCGGCCACTGAGGCGCTGCTGAGCACCGACTCCTGACCCGCCACCGACCCGGCCCTGACCCCTGACCCCTGACCTGTGCCCCGGGTCAGAGAGACGGGGAGCGGCCGGTCTGCACTCAGCCGGGCTGCACTCAGCCAAACCGGCCCCGAGAGTACCGTCACCGCGATCAGACGAAAGTGCTCACAGCACCTTCACTAACACCGTCACTGCTAAGCGTTACACGGCGCCCACCCGAGAGGACTGACCCGATATGGCACAGCCCGCGCCCCGTGTGCACGCCGCCCAGCTCCGCCCTGATCNCGCGGCGGCGCCTTCGCCGTGTGGTCGCGAATGACGCCGGCAACGCGGTACCATCTGGCAAGTGTAAAGGCCAAACTTTTCAAGGCCTTTGCTATGGACCCGTTCTCTGCACAGGCGGAGATGGTCCGACGACGCCTTCGGCCCGGAGAAACGGCAGACGTTTACCTGGCGGAGCTGCAGCAACTTGCAGAGCTGATGGGCGGCTTATCAGAGAGGACGATCGCCATCTTCTTTGTGAACGGCCTGCCTGAAGCAGTACGATCAGCGGTGCGCGACGGCATCGACGGCGACACACTCGACCTGGAACGCATCCTGGACCGAGCACGGTCGGTGCTGTCCAGGGCGGCGGTAGTATCCAGGCGGTGGCAGCTGCGGCAGGATGCGGGCGGTGCGCCAGCACCCGCCCCCGCCCCACCCCACGGAGCGTACGTCAGCAGCGAGTGGCCCGTCAGCCGGGCCCGATTCGGATGACTGGTGTGTGGCCGCACCGGGACACATTGCCGAATTGTGCCCAAACGGCCACGGCGAGGAGTTTACAGCAGACAAGTGACTCCTCCGCCGCACAACATGCCGGGAGCGGGGCACCAATAGTGACGCTCATGATTAACGGACAGCTGTGCCACGCGCTGGTGGACACGGGATGCGAGGAAACTATTGTTTTCATTGGGTTTACGCCTCAGTGGGAGCAGTGCGAGGCGGACATGAGGGCGGTAAACGGCAGTGCTGTGCGGTGTTGTGGGAGGGCAGATGTGTGCCTGGAAGCGCAAGGCCGCCGGGCTGCGGTACGCGCTGTGGTGGTAAGGGAAAGACTGACTGGGTGTAGATGTGTTGTGTAGGGATAGACTGGGTTGTTGGAGGCGGTGGGTGGAGTGTATTGTTGGTTCGGTCAGGAAGATGCGGTATCGGTGGAGACGGTTTCGGCTGTAACACAGGCGGCGTCAGGCCGCGGCGGTCCAATGAGATATCGAGGGTTAGGCGGATAGAGACGGCCGATTATCGGGCGGATTCTGCGGGGGAAAGTGGCAGGTTACAGTGGAAAGTGGCGGAACGTGGGAAGGGGCCCGGTTCGGTTGAGGAACACGTGTCGCAGTATCTGTGCCGGAGAGGCGCGTGAACAATTTGATGCGGAGAGCTGAGGTGTGATTGATGGGAGGTGGCTGCAGCGTACGATGAGCAGGAAGCACAGGGCAGCGAGGGGGCTGATTGCCGCTCATGGCGGTGGTTCAGACGGCCAAGGACAAGGTGAGCCGGTTCTGGCGACTACCGCGAGCTAGAACGAGCAACCTGGCGCGCACACCGCTTGACGCCTGACGTGTGTGCGAGCAGCTCTGCGCAGTGTCCGGCGACACGGAGACAAACGTTGCCGTCTCGACCTGAAGAAGGCGTTTCTACAGCTCCCACGTTTGCTCCGGAGCGTATTGGCCTTTTCAGCAGTGGTCGGTGGGTAGGTCGCGATACTGTCTCACTCGTTGGGCTTCGGACTCGCGTCGCCCCCCTGATCATGCGGGCGGTGGTGCGGGAAGTGCTCGACCAGGACTCGAACTTGGCGACGGCCGTGCTGCCTTATGCTGACGACCTGTTGGTCAACGAGACCATCGTCTCGTCCGCGGAGGTCGCGCGGCACTTCGCTATGTTCGGGCTCGCCTGCAAGCCTCCCGAGCGCGCCGCAGATGGCGCGAGACTGTTGGATACGGATGGGGAAGGACGTGGACGTGTTTTGCGATGGCGCGAATGGGAGACACCGGCGGACCACCTTGACGATGTGACCAGGACGGTCAGTTTCGCGTGGGCGGGGCAACCTCACCTCACACATGCCCGTCGCGGAGTGGAGCTGCGACCAGCCGTCGCGTGGCTGAAGAGGTCGGCGAATAAGGCGAGCGAGGACTGGGACACGCCTATTCGTGACAAAGACTTCCAGAGGCAGGTCAACGAGGTGGCTCGACGGGTGGGGGAGGTTGACCCCTCGCGAGGACAATGGAGCGTCACAGGTGACGCTTGTCTTTGGTCTGGATCGGACGCCAGCGCTATTCGCGGGGCGTGGTGCTGGACTGAGACCCAGCCACTGACGCAGTGCGTGGAAGACGCCGCGTGGGCTACGCACGCGAAGCGGACGTCAGACATGCATTTAATATGTCAGAGTTAGACGCCGCGGTAAATGCGTAACCAATGGCTTTGGCGTGGGGATTCCGGCGAGACTGGACGTACGCACGAGACTCAGTCACAGTCAGCGATGGCTGAAACGACGCGCTGTCCGGAAAAGCAAGGACTGCGCACCAAGGCGCAGTCCCGAGATCGCTGATTCCGACGGCTTCGTAGCTGTGTTTCGACAGCTGGTGACGGAGTACGAGCTGGACGTGTCAGTGACGCTGGTGCCGTCGGCTGCTAATCGCGCTGACGAGTTGACGCGTGTCCCCAAGGAGTGGCTGCGGCCCAAACAGCCCGAGACGCCAGTGGTAGCCGCCGTCAGAGGACGGCACGCGAGGAATTCGAGCTGTTCATAAAACATCCGACACCCAGGGGTGAGGCGCACTCTTCTGTACGCTCTCGTGAGCTCCGGCACCAATCGGGTGACAAAATCGGACGGTGCGTGCCATCGTCAGAAGTTGTCAGGTGTGCCCTCAATCGAACCCGGCTCCGGAACGATGAGAACAGCACGGTTCATCTGGAGGTCGAGCGCACATGGGACCGCCTGGCGATGGGACGTGACGCACTTCGTGGTCACCCTGTATCTGACACTGGAATAGACTGTGGTCCATCACAGCTATGCCATTCTGGCGTCAGCGATGGACGGTCCGAGGCAGTGGAGGATTGTTCAGACAGTGAGAGCATCTTTTTGGAGAGGAGCCCATCAGAGCATTCTTGGGACTGACAAAGCACAACGAGTTCCGTGGCACGGGCGATGGTATGGCGCTCGCGGCACGAATGGGATATCAGAAAGATGTTCCGTGCGGGTACGAGCCTGGCTGGAACGGTATTGTTGGACGGCATCACCGCACCATCAAGGTGATGGCACCGCCCAGGCATCGCGGTGCCAGAGGGCTGTCCATCGGTACAAATGCCGCCCAAGGACGGACGTGAATGCCGCAGACGGCATCCGATGAACAGAGTGTTCCGCCATGCTGGAGGAGATCTGGATGTGTGCCCACAGGTAAGGGAAGAAGAAGGCCCGGGACCGGTTCCTGTACCACGGCCTCCGGGCGTATTTCGTGTCGGCGACACGGTGTGGGTGCGGAAGCGGGGGGCGCTGCATCTCCAAGTCCGCGGAAGGTGAGAATTACCAAGTGTCTCTCCCAGAACGTTTTGAGGTGGGCGGTGTCCCGTGGCATGTCCGCAACCTTCGCCATCGTAATGGAAGTTGAAGAGATCCCAACATCGGACTCGTTGGCCGCCCTCGCCGATTACCAACCGATGTGAATGTTAGTTGTGATAGTGCCTTAGTAACGATCGCGCGTGCTCAGAGCATTAGCGCCGAACACCCCCCAGTAGGCCATCTGATGACCCTGCTATCGGAGGCGCTCCCAACGTGGTCACGGAACCCGTGACACGTGTGGCTAGCGAAACGAGTGACGCGGACGATACGGATGTGAAGGACGAGGAAAGTATCGACCCCGGCACAGAGGACGCTGTGGATCAGCCCGGTCCGTCAGAGGGAGTGACGAGACCTAAGACGTAGCTCTAGGGTGCGGCGTCCTGTGTCACGCTATGAATCCGCGTGGATGGTGATGATTATTAGATTGTTTTGTTTAGAAACAGGGGGTTGATGTGGTTTGAATGTCGTATGACTTGTTGCGTGTTATGGTGGACTGCATTGTGTTAATGTCAATTTGTTTCGCAGCGCTTGCCCGGTGATGTGAGTTGGTGTGGTGTCGGAGGATGTGTGTTGACGTGTCGGCCGCGCTGCCGCCGGGGAGGGGAAAGCATCGGTGCGGCCGCCGGGAGGCGGGAGACGGCCGTCTGAAGGAAGGGGGGCCGGCTGTCTGGAAGGGGAGCGGTGTCTGGGAGAGTGAGCGGCGACGGATGGGCCGGTGTCGAACTCGAGCGAGCCGGCAGTTGGTTGGTCATCTGACGGTACGGTGAGGATTCGAATATAGTGATGAGTGGAGGAGAGGTGTTTTTCGTTGCAAACCACTTACCAAGCAAAATAACCGTTGAAGCTCTGTTCGACAGCAGCTATCAGAGCTCACGAGCTGTTTTGTCGAAATGGTATTGGCCGGCACCAACGATATGCTAGCAATGTTGTATCGACATTTGTATAATAGCAACGCTTCTGGTAGAGGTAAGCCCTCTGAGGTCCACCCGATAACTTTTTGCTACCAGCCAGTTCCCGGAGAGTTGGCGATTTTTGAGTATATCTCAGCAACTGGCGTGAATATGGCACAATGAGCACATGAATCGATTCAGAAAAGTATGTTCTATAAACAGTGTCAATAACGCCAAATAAGCGATGTGAGTAGACACTCTTCCTGCCGCGAAGTTGATTCTCGCGACAACAGTTGATGCTGTTAGTTGGCATTTTAATCCCACCCGTATCAATGTATCTGAATCAAAACTTCTATTTATTTGCTTTTCGCAGTATGAATCAAATGCACGCATTAGCGCTTGGCTATCAGCTCAGCGGGATCAGCATGTTGCGCTATTAGCTCAGCGATACTCCCGAGCGTCTGCCCTGGTGCTGACACGACTCGGCCGATCAGCGCTGATGAGAGATCAGCGCTGACGGCGCTGACGAGGGGCGGGCTGGACCGGGTGTGCAGGGCGGGCGGAGCTCGCTGTTGCTCCCTGCCCCGGCAATGTGTAAGGACGATACTCGGCGGGGTGCCGCTGATACCACCCGTGTTGATCGGCGGTATGTCTGCACCGCTGACGGACGATCTGATCATCGGAGGGGCGGAGCTGCTCTAGAAGAGAGCTCTGATGTATCAGCGATGATGGAGGCGGTGGTGAAACGGCGTGTCAGCAGTCCGGTGATGGGCGGAGCTGGGAGAGAGAGAGACCACGAACGGGATGGAGCGAGGAAAATCCCCTCTTCAACAATATTTAACAGCATACCAGAACTAGGGTCTGGTCTTGCGGCAGCGCACACTCGCTGCTTAGTGCCGGCGTGATTGTCCTGGACTGATGATCCAGATGGTAACCGCTGTTGCACCAGTTTTTTATCCGATTCATTCCGTTATGCGTCTCCACCCCGTCTGATCTGATAGCGATCGCCGATTAGCAGCGCCCCAGGTATGGATTTAACGATCTGCCGGCGTGCCTCCGACCGCGGCCTGTTCACCGGGGCTTGTTTTCTCTGTCGGCGCGGCGCGGGGATCCTCCGCGGTCGCCGCGCTCTGCACCCCCGGTCGGCGGCCGAGTGACCCGAACCCGTCCGTGACCCGCCACCGATCGAAACCGACCCGACCGCACCACCAATTAGCATCTCCACAGGCCGCGACCCAGGACGTCCGTCCGAGAACCGCCACCGCAGCCCACACGGGCCACTCACAGACCACGGACCATTACACTGTCCGGTCCGGCGGCGGTCTGCTGACGCCGGCTGATGGCTGGAGCGGCAGGCGGTCCGGGGTCTCGGTAGCCACGTGGGTCCCATCACACAGGGATCCGGTTGACCCTCTGGGGTCGGGGATCCGACACCGTTCCGGCTGTCGGAAATTATAGGACAATCTGGGTATTTTCAGAATCCGAACTCTGATTATCATCACCAGTGGTGTGTGCGTAACAGCATGGGTGTCGATTTGTATACTGGGGGGGGGAGGGGGGGGGCAATGATTTCAAATTTGTAACATTAGGCCTATGGCTTTACATGGTAAGAATGGAATTCGAATCTATAAAGAAAGTTTGCATTGAGGCCCCCAATCATTTTCCGAAAATGACACTCCTGCGTACCAGTGTGGGATAGTGTGTGGCTGGCGCGGCTGGCGTAGGCTGGCGTAGGCCGGTGTGTCTGGTGTGGCCGGTGTGGCTCGTACCTCCAGGTACCGCGTCTCGGCCACAGCCGTCCCCTAACTCACTCAGCACGCCGCCTCCCGCAGACCACGGGACTAGCACGGCCGCTCTGCACCAGCCACACGCAGACGAAAACCGCTCAGCTACGGAGGCGGCGTCAGGCCAGGAAAATACTAATGGCTGCAGAGACGAAAAAACAACATGAGAACTTGTGAACAAATTGAATAGAATAAGATTGCCGAGACTATAGAAATGCGTTATTTATTTAAAGCTTTCAAACTGCAGCAAGTCCCAAGGAATCCAATTAAACTCAACACTTCCTCCCGTTCCCATCATTTCAAAGCACCCGGCGTAACATTAAATGATATTCGTTTGTAATTCTTTTGGCAGGTACATCATATATCCAAACATTTGGCCAGGTTTGCGGCATATTTTGTCGTTATTCACTCCTAGCAACGCCAACTGCTCCTCCTCCGGCACGTGGACGCTCGTATGCATATCTAAGTCAAACAATCACACAAACAAGGCCAAATCAGCGAAACAACGTACAATACAATATTCTTTACCGGGTTCACTTGTATCAGAAGTGCATGCTGCATGCAAAGTTAACTCATGCATGTTTCAATCATACATGTATCTTCCTGGCACACCATATTGTCACAGAGAACACTCTTGTTTCTCTGCAAATAAGATTCCATCTGACACAATGGCTGAATTCACCCATTCTCAGCTCACCAGCTCACACGAACGTCGCTTCCCAAATCAGTGTCGAGTTCGCTTGAGCGGCAATGCTGAATCAGGTAGACAGCACCTGCCAGAGAGCGGCTGCACTGTACAGCTCGCACCTGGCGCCCCCTGGCGCCTGACAGTCATGTGAAGTGAATCTTCCTCGGTCCAGGATATACCTCATCATGAGCTGCCGACCCACGTCCCATTGTCCGTCACGTGACTGCGGTCCGGTCACGGACCTCCCTGGTGGTGGCGGGGCGGTCTCTCCGGGGCCGCGGGGCCGTGCTTTGCTCCTCCCACCTGGGGCTTAAGTGACAGCCGGCACCGCGCGCTGCGAGCGACGATGAGGTGCACGCCGAGTTTCACGACCGCCATTCCGCGGAACAGCCAGCATTAAGTGTTTAATATGAGGGAATTATGCACCGGCCCCTTGCAGGATGATGGAGAATGGGCTCTGTTGTTCTCTATATGCCGGTCGAGTTCCTTGTTGCAAGGCAGATGCGGGCGCTTTTTCAGAAACAGCTCGAATAAAGCACCCACGCCCGAAACTTTACCTGTTTTCTGTATGTCTGCATACTTTATAAGACGTCTGAGGCTGAACCCTGTGCTAATTTGCCCCGGTTCCTGGTGGTCTGGCATGCCGCCCTGGTCAGTGGGGCTACCCCGGCGGCCTGCGATGCTGTAACGGGTCCGCCGCCGCTGCCCGCGTCATTAACCATCGCACCGGACACCTGCTGCTCTTCTGCACCAAATCATTCAGCGGCTGGCCGGGCCTAATTGGCATTCACGGCTCGCACGGGCCGCGCCGGGTCGGGTCGGGCCGGGCCGGACGGTCCAGCCGCCGCCGGATCGGGCATCTCTCCCGGGCCACCGCCGGATCGGACATCTCTCCCGGGACTAATTGTGACGTGTCCGACCCGTGCGGCGCGTCAGACGGCGTGTCGGACCGGACCTTGACCTCAGGTGTCGCAGACTGTTTCTGGCTGACTGATCTCTCTGTCCATCGGGCCTTTGTCGGCGGCTCTGGTGCTCCGGTTAGTCGCGTCAGGCTGGTACCAAGTGCCCGTCAAGGACGTGCGGAGCAGGGCCGCCTCTGTGTTGTCTGGAGATGTCCGCAGAACACGTATCCTCCTTTAGATCGGCCGATACGAGTGGGTGATCAGCCGGCGGTACCACCCGTCTCCATTGCCGTTCTATCACCGCCTCGCGTTCCGACCGCCCGTCGTTGTGTCGTCGCCATTTGCCCGCAGGTCCTCTCTCCGTGAGCCCCGGTAAAAACCTCAGCGGTCACGCTGGGGGCTCGACTGGACCACTCAGAGGTCCCGAGGCGCTGCCGGCCGCCGGCGGGGGGCCAATTCGGTGACCGGGGCGGCCACTCGAGGCCGCGCTGGAGGCCAATACGACAAAGCCGGCGGATTTCCTGGCTCGTCGCTTAATGGCCGGCTGGCGTGACGAGCGGCAATCAGTCGCCGGGGTATGAGCTGCCACCTCCTGTGACCCCCCGCCCCGGCCCGGCTACCGCCTCCTGTGATATCCGCCCTGGCCGGCCTGTCACAGCCCACCAAATGGGTGCTATCGCTTCTTGGAATCCGTTTTCCTCTAAAGAGCAGGTGTAAGGAAGTGCGGACATCTGTCGTTTCACAAAGGACATGTGGGATGTAATTGTTGTGCGGCTTCTGTAATTGCTGAAGCGTGCTTAGCATCCGGAATTGAATGCTGACGATGATAACTGATAATGGCAACATCTAAACAAAATATATTGCTTAATACTTGCCCTTCGTTTCCGCATATCGCGCCAAATTCAGAACTGGATTTCTCGCTTAGTTCCGTCACAAAATCCTGAGATGGTTGTCAAATACATATAATGAAATTATACCATTCGTCGATAACAGCAAGTGTATGAACCTATATGTCCAGTCGCTGCAGCTTGAACGTCTAGAGCAGCGCGACGCAGGGAATCCGAGCCATGAGGCGGACTGGTGCGTCTTGTAAACATTCCGAAACACCGTCCCGGGCGGGGCGGGGGCGGGAGCGAGCCGGGCGCGGGCGCCGGACACAGGTAATGAATGAGCCTAGCCGGTTGGTCGGCGGCCGCGGCTGAACGCAAACAAACAGCACGCGCTGCGCGTCGCGTGTTTGTGTGTTTGTGTGCTGTGGTGTGTTGGTAGGTTGGGACCGGTACCGAGGAGCGTGTTTGGTCCCGGCTTGTCTGATAACGGCGAGATCACTCAGAGACCGGAAGTGCGCCATTTGACCGGAACTGGACTATTTCCGGTGACAAACAGGTGGCCGCCGATTAACGATAGGGCATGGGATAAGAGGGCGAAGAACCGCGCCGTTTTCTGGAGCACGGCTTGCCGATGGCGGAACCAGGTTACGGATTTGGCAATAACGAACATATTATATTTTAATAATAATTTATGATTATATAATCCATAATGATTATTGGTGGAATTCACATTACTGTTTTTTAAGCTCTACCAACCACTTGTGCGACTTCCTCTTGCTTGGTAATCGCTCTGAAGCCGGTCACGGCTGGTCCCGGGCCGCAGCTATCTAGGAATCCCTCCCTCGGACAGCACACCTGACGGCTGGTCTCGGGCCGCAGATATCTCGGAGTCCTTCCCTCGGACAGCGCGTCTGACGGCTGGTCCCGGGCCGCAGCTATCTAGGAGTCCCTCCCTCGGACAGCGCGTCTGACGGCTGGTCCCGGGCCGCAGCTATCTCCGAGTCCTACGTCTGACAGCGCGCCTGGACCCGATCTCCGACTGCCATAAATCTCCTGTGCTTGTTTGAATGAATAAAGTCGGAGGCATGCCGGCCGATCATCGATCAGCCGAGATCCGGCGGCCGTAAATCAACGGCATGTCACTGACGCTGAACGGTGACTCGGGGACTCGTATGGTGACTCGGTGACTCACCGAGTGACTCGGTGACTCGTATGGTGACTCGGTGACTCGCCGAGTGACTCGGTGACTCGCCGAGTGACTCGGTGACTCGCATGGTGACTCGGTGACTCGCCGAGTGACTCGGTGACTCGCATGGTGACTCGGGGACTCGCCGAGTGACTCGGGTGACTTTCCGAGTGACTCGTGGTACGGTACTTTGCAGCGACTTGTTAACTCGCAGAGATGTGACACTTAAGAAAATGATAAGTGGACGGGTCTGGGCTTTCGCCGCCCATATGAGGCTGAACTGTAGTGTTTTAGATCTCTCTGCTGATATCATTTTTGCAGATAGTCTGATTGGACTGAATCAATCCTTATGTGCGTTTCAAGTAAACAAATATAATTGTATTCAGAATACCGGTCGACACGATTTATATCCACGTGTTCGTGCACTCCACGATTGATAAGCCTTCAATCACCTCTGTCCCACATAACGGATTCGTTCCATTGACATTAACTTAGCGGAGCTTGGACTCGTTCCCCCACCCGGTGGAGGCAGGGGCGTAACCACCACTGGGAATCAGTCCCCAGTAACTTTTTCGGACTTAAACATTACGCCTGGGGCGTTGCATGGCAAGATTGGACTTCAAAATGCCTCCGTCCCCCTAACTTTTGAAAGGTGGCTACGCCAATGGGTGGAGCTCGGACTCGTTCCACCCCACCTGACAGAGCTTGGACTCCTTCCGCCACACCCGGTGGAGCTGTGGACTCCTCCTGTTGCTCCCATTCCCTCCCGCCGAGCCGCGGACAGGGTGAATGAATGGGCCGGCCGGCCGCACTGAACGCAGCGATTGACCTGTTTGTCGACACATCACGTGCCCGGGGAGGCCGACTTCCGGCTCGCCTGCTGTATGTGAGTGTGGGTGTGTGTGTGCGTAGGGCCGTGATCTGTCATCAGTGCGGTACACACGTCCGTACCGTCCGGCGTCCCCAGCGCAGAGGCCAAACGCATTCACAGGGGCGCCGGCCGGTCTCGATTTCGGCTGTCACGGGTCGGAAGGGGTGCTATATCATGAGGGGGCCGGCGGTGCCCGACTACCATCAGCTTGTCACAACTGTCTGGGGGTGTTTTCGAAGCATCTAAACAGCTTCTATGGGAAACGGAAGTGGCCAAAGTCAACAACTATCACGATCATGAGGCTTCTACTGTCTCCTGCATGCAGTTCTCTTTGATGTGAGGTCTCTGTTGGCTACGTCTGTGTTGCCGAATGATCGGGATCGTTTATTGTGTTTTCCATTGAGAAAGCAACACCAACCTGCGTCTCGGGGCGCGAGCTGGCACCTAGTGAGAAACACTGCCGTGACCATGAGTCTGGATCCACTGACCCCGCCGCGTCATCGTGTCTGTCTCACGGGTCACGGCACGCAAGGTCGTTAGGTCATCCCACCGCGGTAGCAGGGCTGTGTCTGTTCGAGTGACCAAGCGTCAGCGGAGCTCGGCTCACTGCAGGTGACCTGTCTGTGACCTGTCCGTGCTCGTCAGGCCCTCCAGCTGACGTTAACCTATCTGTGCTTTGTTTCAGTGACCTGAGCGGGAACGAGCTGTCGGTGCTGGGACGGAGAGCCTTCACACATCTCAACAGCCTGCGAACACTGTGAGTAGCCGGACACCAGCCCTCGAAGTTCCACTGGGCAGGATGCTGAGGGGCTCCGTGAAGCCGGCTACGTACCCTCCTCTGGGGTGAGGCGCAAGGAACCACAACAGATGGTGCAGGACTGCAGGGTTAATCTCAATGTAAATATATGGCCGCCACAGGGGATAACATCACCCGCTGTCGCCTGCCTGTCTACTGTCCTGGTGACCAGCCGACATACGGCCGCGGCGCCGTGAGCCGCGTGGGACCGCGCTCCACCGCGCCAGGTCAGCTGACAGTGGCTAGTGTGACAGTCACACTACCAGTCACTGGCAGACACACTGCCAGAAACGGACACACCCGCTGTCGGTGGCTGACAGACCCGCTGTTGATGGCTGCAGGTGGCTCACAGACCCGCTGCCGTTTACTGACAGAGCCCGCTGTAGGTGGCTGACAGACCCGCTGTCGTTGGCTGACAGACCCGCTATCGGTGGCCGACAGACCCGTTGTAGGTGGCTGACAGACCCGCTGTCGGTGGCTGACAGACCCGCTGTCGGTGGCTGACAGACCCGCTGTCGGTGGCTGGCAGACCCACTGTCGATGGCTGCAGCCTGCAGGTGGCTCACAGACCCGCTGCCAGCCACTGACAGAGCCTGCTGCCGTTCACTGTCAGAGCCCGCTGGCGATCGGCGCTGTCAGTCCGTGTGCTGTCTGCCACTGCCTAGATAAGCCCCTGATGCGGCTGGTCTCGGGCTCCATCCCACCAGTTCACAATATCGGCCGCCAGAGCTTCTGACCAGCAGATGAGATGGCGCATCTCTCCAGCCTCCAGCAGCCTCCCCGTCCGGTCAGACCGCCCCCGCCGCCGCCCCCGCCCCGCCTCCGCCCCCGCCGCCGTCCACCGTCCCGCTCCAAACCGGCTGTCGCCCACTGAATACGGCATACCGCCGCCGCCGCCGCCATGGAAATCAAACAATCTCCCGATCTGACGGCCGGCCGGCTCAAACCGCGTCGTAAACCGCGCCGTTTTGGCAACGTTCGGACGCCTGTTGCCCCCTATTCATCGGCGCGTCCTCTGCGTGGGATGAGTGTGACAGGGCGAGAGAAATGACTGCCGTAAGCGGGCGTTTATGTGAGCATCACGGCCGGATCGCTCCATGACACGTGCGCCGGCCGGATGTCAGTTATTCAAACACAGAAATGTCATGCAGAGGCATGATGGACGACCTGAATCACTTATGCATTACATCTGTAAAACATCAGATTGCTTATTGAAATATACGCTCCGCCCTTCCAATTCAGCAGAACGACGGAGCAGAACCATCAGTCACCGCCGGACCGGAGGACATGGCCGGCATTTCAAAGACCCGCCGTGCTAAGGCATGCATTGCCGGCGATGGAGTCAGTCGCCATGTCTGCGGCCTTTCCGCGGTTCGGCTCATCTCGCAGTCGGCCTGCCTGTTGCTGACATATGGTGCAGGCGGGCTACTTGTTGCCGCCTAATATCCCCCGTCGCCCCTCCCGCCTCCCCCACACATCACCGCCCCGCCGTGCACCGTCTGGTCCCTCGTAACCCCTTATCGACCGCACTATCGCATTCCACGCCATCAGACATCACGGTATGTGCTCCTCGCTGCATGTTGCAGCCCCGTACGGCCAGTGGTCACGCTGCCCGCACCACCCCGACCGCCGGCGGCCACTCACCCACGGCTTCCCACCCAATATCTCCGTCACCACACGTGCCGGGACCAATAAATACGGCGCGTATGATTTGCAGGCTCCGGCGGCCTCCCCCCCCCCAGCGCGGCGACCGGCCCGCGCGCGCGCCGAGACTCCCCGCTCATTTCGGCGCGCCGTGCAAATATTTAATCAGCACGGCCTCCTCGGAAACTATGCCCTAACAAGGCGGCAGCGGTGGCCGGCAGTCTTATAATGAGCTGTCTGGTGGGCCGTCGTGGCCGCCCGCGGGCCCGGGGCACCTGTAATATACCGCACGGCACGCCGGCCGGCCTGCCGGGGCCGGACGGGCGGGCCGCGCTGAGGGGACTGGACTGAGAAGACTGGGGAGGGGAGGGAGGGTGGCGCAGGGCGGAGTATTTGTCGGCTCGTTAGCAGGACACTAGCCGTGTGATGTCCGGCGGGGGCGGCAGCTGCAGGTGGAGGAAGTTGGTCGAAGGAGGTGCGCTGGAACGGGGGAGGGGGGAGTTTGGGGAAGTTTAGAGGAGTTCTGAGGAAGCTGAGGGAGCTCCGTGGAAACCGCGGATAAGCTGTGATGAAGTTGGTACAGCCCCACTGCTGGTAAGCGTGCGATAGAACTACAATGGAAGGTGATGGCAATGTAAAAATAAACGTGGCATTGGATTCCCGGCCTTCTAACGTATATGGACAAGAATAAGTCTCTGTGTGCCGTGTAAGGAGTACATTACTGAACCGGAGATAACGATGGATGTTACTATCGGAGAAAGCTTAGACTGATGAATTTAAAACGCTGGATCAGCCCACTCAGGAGGCTGGAGCAGTCCGAATGACGCTTGAAGCAGGCAATACTAACCGCAATGGAGCAGCGGCACGGCATTTCAAGTGCGTGGGACGAAGCTGAATCCGAGAAACCTATTTAGGTGCGACGCAGCTGCGCTTTTTCTAAGTAGCTCGGTGCTGTTTGTAAGGCAGGCCCGGTGTATTTACCGTCGGCCGTGGGTGCGAGACGAGCCGTCCGGCATGTTCAGTTGGCCGCAAATGGTCACGATCCCTCTCAGATAGAGCCGTACATGCAGGGCGGAGCTGCACGCGCGGCACATGCAAGCGGCCGAATACGGCACCGTCAGAGCCGCCGGTATGCAGTGGAGAAACACGGCCTCGTGAGACTCCGAAGCAGCTTAGTGCGGCTCGCTGGCGAGCTGGCGACCTCAGAGGAGCTGTACAGGGCGGGGTGGCCAACAGAGCGAGCTGCGGCAGCTCAGAGTCAACACCGATCAATCTCAGCAGCTCATTCAGTCTGACCGCTGCAGACTATGATCAGCGCTAACATCAGACAGGAGGTCCAATCCACATGCCTGCCGTCATCTGCTGTTAGCTGGCCTCCAGGTGCCTCCAGGTGTAACTCCTCCGTTAACAGGGTCGGTGGGCGGTCCGGCATCCCGCCGGCGTCCCCAGGCAGCGCCGCGGCCCCGCCGCTGTGTAGCCTCCAGTGTTGGCAGGCCACTGTTTGGACTCGCCTTCCATGACGTCTGTAAACGGCCGATCAAAGCCGCCTTGTCTGGCTGGCTGTAACAGAGGCGGCGGCGACGGCAGCCTGGGCGCTATCTCGACCTGTTGCCAGCGGCAGGAGAGCTTCCAATCCGAACTGTGAACAGCTCCGGTCGTGTCCTGTGCGCTGGAGTTGAGCAATGCAGCCAGCAGGTCCGTTGACCCTTCGATTGTCGCATCGGAGATAACTTCTCAAACGGAGCTTTTTAGGAGCGTTGGTGATAACTCGACCATCATCGGAATGCCGAGGAAAGCCGCGGACAGCGGAGCCATCCCCACCGCGTCCCATCTTCCCAGGTTTTACAGTCGTACCTCTTCCCGTCCCGGCCGCGTCGCGTGCCTTGCCTGCGCTGTCTGTTTTCTTACCTCGCTTCTTGTCGGGAGAACAAATGGCGCGGGTGCGGCATTAACTGCGCGGGCCGCGTCGCCGCGTGTTTTACCTCCGGCCCGTGCAGCCGGGCGGCGGCGGCGGCGGCGGCTGGGCCGCGCGGGTCGCTCGGCCGGCCGGACGTTTTTTGCACGCGGCGCGGCGGCGTGCACGCGGCACCACGCCGCGCCGTGTCCCCGGCCGACCTGCAATCCATCGCCACGTGCGTCCGCCGCCGCCCCATCCGTCTCATTATCATTCACAGTATGCAGATCAGTGGCCGGTTTTTCGTTCAGCGGTCGGCCGCTGGCGAGCGGGGTAAACAAACTGTGTGTGTGCTGCTGGGGGCGGCCACCGAGCCGGCCGGCCCGGGTCCGGTCCGCTCCCATTCCGACCATCGGACGAGGTGACGGCCGAGCTGTTGGACGGCTGGCGGCTGCCATTAGACGGGTTGTCACAACAGATCCGTGAATCGGACCGCTGCTGTGTTGATGCACCGGGAAGCGTGGGATGGGCGAGTCTCTCCACCGCTCTGGACCGCTTGTGCTCTTATCTCGTGCTTTCTCCCTATCCCTCCTCCTTTCTAGCTCTCGCATCTTTTCCTTACTTTTCTCTTTCTTCTACCCTCTCTTTCCTCTCCTCCTTATTTCCCTCTCTCCCTTTTTGCCTCTCTCCCTCTCCCTTCTTCTCCTCTCCCTTCTCTCCTCTCCCTTATCTCCCTCTCCCTTCTCTTCCTCTCCCTTCTCTCCCTTCTCTCCCTCTCCCTTCTCTCCTCTCCCTTTTCTCTCCTTCTCTCCCTCTCCTTCTCTCCTCTCCTTCTCTTTCCCCCCTTCCCCTCCCCTTCTCTCCCTCTCCCTTCTCTCCCTCTCCCTTCTCTCCCTCTCCCTTCTCCCCTCCTCCTTCTCTTCCCTCTCCCTTCTCTCCCTCTCCTTCTCCTCCCTCTCCCTTCTCTCCCTCTCCCCTTCTCTCCCTCCCCTTCTCTCCCTCTCCCTTCTCTCCCTCTCCCTTCTTCCTCTCCTTCTTCTCCTCTCCTTCTCTCCCTCTCCTTCTCCTTCTCTTTCCTCTCCTTCTTCCCTCTCCCTTCTCCCCTCTCCGCTTCTCTTCCCTCTCCCTTCTCTCGCTCTCCCTTCCTCTGCCCTCTCCTTCTCTCCCTCTCCTTCTCTCCCTTCTCTCCCTCTTCCCTTCTCTCCCTCTCCTCTCTTCCCTCTCCCTTCTCTCCCTCTCCCCCTTCTCCTCCCTTTTCCCTTCTCTCCTCTCCCTTCTCTCCCTCTCCTTCTCTCCCTCTCCCATTCTCACCTCTCCTTCTCTCCCTCTCCCTTCTCTCCCCCTCTCCGCTTCTCTCCCTCTCCCTTCTCTCCCTCTCCCTTCTCTCCCTCTCCCTTCCTCCCTTCCTTCTCTCCGTCTCCCTTCTCTCCTCTCACCTTCTCTCCCTCTCCCTTCTCTCCCTCTCCTTCTCTCCCTCTCCCTTCTCTCCCTTCTCTCCCTCTTCTCTCTCTCCCTCTCTTTATCTGTACCCATCGGGATCTGTCTATCATCCTCACAATGTTCGAAACAAATCGCTGTATATTTTAGCTGACATGCGTGTCATGTATATGCATGAGGCTCGGCTATTCGTCCCTCACATACGTCTTTGTTGGTCCCACAGCCACCTGGACCGGAACCAGATCAGCTGTCTGGACCAGCAGAGCTTCCAGGGCCTGCAGTACCTGGAGACACTGTGAGTATACCGCGACCTGAGGTCAGGTCAGGTCAAGGGTCACACTCCGTCACTTCACGTCAGTCTGCCAATAACGGCTCCAGAAATATCGTCTGTGAAGAGCGTGAAAGTTGGCTTCGGAGGAAACCAAGTAATATAAACACGAACTGGTTTTCATTAACTCATCTTCAAAGTTTGCTTTCTCTCGTCTCAGAAACTGTTTTTAAAACAAACGTTTGCTGATAGAAATGCTTTTTACTCAGCTCTCAGAGACACGTCAATTTTCGCGCACTTTTTCGTCTCAGAAAGAGCAATAATGGGTGCATGCCCGCTGCCTGTCCCACCGCAGTCCGATTTGCCGGCGAGCGGCCCGCCTCGCTGGCTGGAACGACCGTCTATCGGCGGAGTTACGGCGTCATGTCACTGTCAGAGTGTCGTATCGTCAATGACCTGCCAACAGCGCTTAGAAAGTGCTTACGACCCGCACAGGCGCATTACTCCCGAGACTAAGCCGTCACTAATCCATGTCTTGTTGCCGAAATAGGCCTCTAGATAGGCTTATCTCACCTGCTTCCCATTATCTGCGGCCATATGCATTCCCGAGTAAGTCACGAGCGCGCCGTCTCATGTCTTGTCGAGACATTTGCGCATACAAATCGTCCCGTTTGGCTGTTATTCAGACCGAGAAATGTTCTTGAAACACCGACCCTCCCTCAGTGGTATGCCCGTTC
>VOPJ01009382.1:0-45560 GCA_014673585.1 Semibalanus balanoides
CTCTAATCCCCTCCAGACACCCCTCATCCCCCGCTGGGTCCAGTCAGGTACTCTGTGATGGATTTGGTAGGCGGTAATGACTGGTCGCAGGAGCGGATACAGCAAGGGAGCACTCAGCTCGCTTCTTTAGGAACTGAGATAGCTTTCTTTTTCAATAATGATTTGTATATGTTATTCGTGTATTAGCATCCCGCATAAACGCAAAATGCATGAAACACAAGTTAAGTGACCCCTAAAAAAGCTTGCTGATCCGCCTCTGATCCCCGCCTTTAGCAGGTCCGGCAAGAAGCCTGGGCCGTGATAGAAACACGGGCGAGGTGCCTGGGCCTGAAAGGGTTAACAAATTATCTACAAAAAACGGGGTCTCACGCGGTCTGAAATCCTTATTAGTTCTTTCTGACTACGAGCTTGATTTCCATCCACGCGAAGTTGATTGGGTATGGGTTAAACGAAACTCACCCTAAGACAATAAGACATGCATTTGTATCCAATGATGTTTTCTTCTCCTCTGAATGGCACACTGGAATTGTATGTAGAACCGCCTGTAACACATTAAGAGTTTGTTTTCAATTATAACCTTGAAACAAGTCGTGGCAAATAGCCAAAGGTGAGATATTGTCGTTTCCATGCAATCGCAGGTAGTAGCACGTTTTTACCCTGGAAAGGTGCTGCAATGCTCTGATAGACTGACAGATGATAGTCTGACAGATGATATACTGACAGATGATAGACTGACAGATGCTAGACTGACAGATGATAGACTGACAGATGATAGTCTGACAGATGATAGTCTGACAGATGATAGTCTGACAGATGATAGTCTGACAGATGATAGTCTGACAGATGATAGACTGACAGATAATAGTCTGACAGATGATAAACTGACAGATGACAGACTGACAAATGATAGGCTGACAGATGATAGACTTACAGATGATAGTCTGACAGATGATAGTCTGTCAGCAGCGCAGGCCGCCACCGCTTGCGTCTGACTGATCCAAGGTAATGTCTGTCCGATTCCGTACACAGTCCTCGAGACTTGACACGTGACCTGCCCTGACTGCAGAAAGCTCCGTACGGTATGAAGAGGGCTCAGCCGGAGGCAGGTGATATCAGTCCAAGGAAACCGCGTCGGCACCATGTGAAGCCGCTCTCTCCAGTCGTGAAGCGGGTGTTTGGCAGTAAGAACAGCTCCGGCTCCGGCACTGGCTCCGTCTCCGGATCCGGATCCGGCTCCGGGAAGCACGGCGGTCGCCGCTCCGGGGACGGCTGCAAGATCAAGATCATCAACAACCTGGACAAATCGATACAGGTGTGTGTGTGTGTGTGTGTGTGTGTGTGTGTGTGTGTGTGCGTGTGTGCGAATGTGCGTGCGTGCGTGCGTGCGTGCGTGCGTGCGTGCGTGCGTGCGTGCGTGCGTGCGTGCGTGCGTGCGTGCGTGCGTGCGTGTTTTTGTCCAGCAATGCATGTGTTGTCACCAGCTTAATTAATGTGAGTTATTTATTTATCCAGACAGCCAAGGGGCCAATACTTTCCATCAAGTGTCACAAGCACACAAACGTTTCTCCGAACATAAAAGGGCCGGCGTGCATTGTAGAGAGTTCGTGAGAAGCATGGCCGCTGGGTAGACGACGCGCGACACGCAACGTGAATATAAATCGCACAAGGCCGCACGAAACGGCACAACAAAACAATCTGGGAAGTGGTTGTATCGCATAAAACCTGTCTTGCAAAAAAGACACTCGCTCAGGCTCTGGCTCTATACTCTATTTTATGTCGCGAGACCAAAAGCAAAATGCTGAAGAAATAGCGCAGTAAGAGTATTATTTTAGGATAACGATTTATTTTGTCATTTGTTTTTCATTTATTGAGGATACGCATTCCACATCGTGCTTTTACGATTCCTTTACATGCATGTGGTGAAAACATATGTGGTACACGACACAATTAAAAACAGTTTACATGGCACTTCCTCTTGTGCACTTCATTTATGTGCACATTTATACACACAGATTTATGTGCACTTCCTCTTGCTGTAGTGAACATTTATTGTTTTATTTATTTATCGAGCATAAGCATTTAATGGGCACGTGCCGGCAAGTGACAGCACGTACCGCGAAGGCTTCAGGTTATGACCAGTTGATTCCTTTTAGCCTTGATGATGCTTGAAACTCCACAGCATGCTTCTCAGGTAGCAGGGATGTAGTTTCCTATTCAGTTGGGGGCTTCAGCCCCCAACTTGGCTTCACCCCCCCTAACTTGGACGAGGAAATGCGTAAAATGCGGAAGAAAATATGTATTTTGTGAATTTTGAAAGTTCTTTAAGCAATTTTTGCCAGCTCAGCCCCCCAAAAAAACTTTTCTGGAGAAGCTACACCCCTGTCAGGTATGTACGTGGTCTTAACCGTTCTCCTTTGGTCGAATTACATTATCAAAATGTAATGATGGATATTGCAGGGATACGTAATTTCAAAAACCATCAGACATCAAACCATATGCGTAAACTAAATATTGTATTCATTCCTCGACTACACAGCAACAGTGCTGTTTAATTTAGGTACGTTTCTTGAAAAATTAATGGTAAAAATATTAAAATAAATGTGCTTTTGTTACAGAGCTATGTACTAGTCAACTTGAAGACAACTCAGCGGTTCGAAGACGTCCTCCAGGACTTGGGTCAGGTCATCAAGATGAAGGATGCTCGTAAAATGTACACCACGTGGGGACAAGAGGTGAGTGAAATACTTTGTTTTCGATTACAAAGACAGATGATGGACTGACAGATGATGACAGACAGGTCTGCAGTGAGTGTCATTAAGTGGCTTGATTGATTGTTAATCCATATTCTTATATAACAAGCATCTCTTTATCTGTCACATGTTTCCAACCTAACCTGTCGCCTGTCGGAAGTTTACTTTGATCAGTGCTGCTTATTACCTTTGATCCCATGGCTACTCACTTCATCAAGCCGACATTTTCACATCACCATAAGTTATTATCACGATCGAAAAATCGTCACACACAAAACAAAACATGGCAATATCCCACTGGCCTACCCAGCCCTATAGGTAACCCAATTAGACCTCTCCGGTCGAGAGTAGGTAATCCACCGTGATGTGGATTCCCATTTTGCAAAAACACATCACGGTGCTTGAACGACCACACCAACAAAGGTTAAACTTAAAGCACGTTCCACTGAGTATCAGCCCCACGACACTGCCCTGATGGTTCCATTGTTAGCTGCTTTATTCCGGCGCATCAAGCCATTTCCTGTCAAGCTACTGCCCTCACATGCTTGCTCTCGACTCGTGCTGGCCCGTGGCTGCGGGCGGTGCATGTTCTTGCGGGCAGTCTAACTCACAGTGCCGTTGCTGTGCGGCGCCAGTCTAACTCACTAACCTCCTCCATCTAAACTCAGAGCGTGCTGTGCGGTGCTATTAATATCTTATAGTACGTGCTGGCGGCGCAGTCTAACTTCACAGAGCCGTTGCTGTGCGGTGCAGTCTAACACACATCCAGTTGCTGTGCGGCGCGTCTAACTCACAGTGCCGTGGCGTGCGGTTGCAGTCTAACTTCACACGTACCGTACTGTGCGGCGCAGTCTAACGCACAGTCTGGCCTGTGCAGCCTAACTCACAGTGCCGTGCTGTGCCGGCGCAGTCTAAACTCACAGGCCGTACTGTGCTCTTCACATACGCCACAGTGCCGTTGCCTGTGCGGCGCAAGTTTCTAACTACAGTTACCGTGCTGTGCGGCTCGCAGTCTAAACTCACAGTGCCTTCGGCGCAGTTTAACTCACAGTGCCGTGCGTTGCGGCGCAGTCTAACACACGAGTACCGTGCATGTGCGGCGCCAGTCTAACTCACAGGTGCCGTGCTGTGCTGGTTGCAGTCTAACTCACAGTACCGTACTGTGCGGCGCGAGTCTAACGCCACAGTGCCCCCGTGACTGTGCGGCGCAGCCTAACTCACAGTGCCGTTGCTCACTATACTCATCCAGTTGGCCGCTGCTGTGCGGCCGCAGTCTAAACTCACAGTGCCGTGCTGTGCGGCGCAGTCTAACTCACAGTACCGTGCTGTGCGGCGCAGTCTAACTCACAGTACCGTACTGTGCGGCGAAGTCTAACGCGCAGTGCCGTGCTGTGCGGCGCAGTCTAACTCACAGTGCCGTGCTGTGCGGCGCAGTTTAACTCACAGTGCCGTGCTGTGCGGCGCAGTCTAACGCACAGTACCGTGCTGTGCGGCGCAGTATAACGCACAGTACCGTGCTGTGCGGCGCAGCCTAATTCACAGTGCCGTGTTGTGCGGCGCAGTCTAACTCACAGTGCCGTGCTGTGCGGTGCAGTCTAACTCACAGTACCGTACTGTGCGGCGCCAGTCATTAATCATCTCTAATTGCCTGTGCATTGTGCTGTGCCCAGTCTAACTTCACAGTTACCGTACTGTGCGGGCGCAGTCTAAGACAGACGCCGTGCTGTGCGGCGCAAGCCTAACATCACAGTGCCGTGCTGTTGCGGCGCAGGTGCTAACTCACAGTGCCTACTGTCGGCTGGCATGTAACTCAGCATGGACGGCTGTTGCGGTGTGCAGTCTAACTCACAGTTACCGGTGCTGTAGCGGGCAGCTAACTCACAGTGCCGTGCTGTGCGGCGCAGTTTCTAACGCACAGTTGCCGTGCTGGCGGCGCAGGTTCTTACTCACAGTACCGTGCTGTGCGTTGCGTCTAACTCACTACCCTGGCGAGTTTTAACTCACAGTGCGTGCTGTGCGGGCGCAGTCTAACACACAGTAACCGTGCGTGCGCGCAGTCTAACCCCACAGTCCGTTGCTGTGCTCTCTGCAGTCTAACGCACAGTACCGTGCTGCTGCGCGCAGTATTAAACGCACAGCTACCGTGCTTGCGGCGCAGCCTAATTCACAGTGCCGTGTTTGGGCGCAGTCTAACCACAGTGGCGTGCTGTGTCTTGCAGTCCCAACTCACAGTGCCGTGCTGTGCGGTGCAGTCCAACGCACAGTACCGTGCTGTGCGGCGCAGTCTAGCAGACAGGACGGCGCTTGTCCGACACGGGGCAACGATCCCGGTCAAGGCCACCATAAAAATACTCCCGGACCAGAAACGCTGACAACCACAACCTACCGGACCTATGCAATCATCACGGGGTCTGTCCCGACGAACCGTCCAAAACGGCATGGTTAACATTCTTGCAATCTTATAATGATGCAAACAAACAACAAACGATACAAGACTTCCACTTGCCGTGTAAGCCTGGCTTACAAGCTAACTGGTGTGTGGTCATGAGTGTGACGCAAAGTTTCGACCATTTATAAGTCATGCTCTATCGACCTGTCTGGCCAGCCTGCCACGGCTGAACCTTACCACAGCATCGACTGGAACAAGGACGGAGCGTCCTGACGTCACAAACATGTCGGCGAAACTGACGGCCTCGAACACACTGCAAATAGATGGCGTGTTGTCGGGTCCATTTTCAATCGAATCATTGAGCTGTACTCCTGGAATTCGAATTGAACTCCTAACAAGGGATAAAAAGGATGGCAAAGACGAAATATTTGAATGATGTACTTGTATAATATGTACCTATAATCTATATACCAATACTGTTATGCAAGTGGCTTAACATGACCTTGCATAACATGTTCTTTCTTATGCAATATGCCGCATGTGAATTGTGCCGATAATCTGTCAAATTAAACAGTTATTGAACCACCGAAACGGATGGCAATACAATATACTTAAATGTAAGCAACAGGCCCATATCCACTTATATTATATATATATATATTATATATATATATTATGTATTGTGGTGCAATCCCCCAGATCCGCGCCTGTAATATGTTAAATGTAAACATGAAACTGAGCCGCTTATCCGTAAACAAACAATAAGTTTTTAATATAACCGTGATGCATTCGGCGACTTATCCGTTACCGCGGACGGCGAAGTATTTAGTGCATGCGATTTGTTGGGAGGTAATTTAACGAGAGGTATTAAGCGGTGAATTGATAAAGCACCAGATATGTTGCTTTGCCAAAGTGGTGGGAATCCACCTAGTATGACTCTAAATTAAGTATATGTACTTGCTTTTTAATTTTTCCAAACTTCCAACTTCGAATTAGGGAATAATTACGAGCGAGCACGAAGCGCGGAGCGAGTCCTCATTACGAGCAAGCGCGAAGCGCGGAGCGAGTCCTCATTGAATACCGGATTTTATTACATATTAACGCGGCCGACCCCTCCTCTCAGACCGCGACGCTGGTTCAGAAGGCTTATATTCTGTTCGAACCGCATCGATTGACAAGGCGGTCTTCGCCATATGATAGCCTCATGCAATGACATTAATGATTATTGACATGTTTTATATCATGTGAATGGGTCAAGCATGGCGCGTGGACACGTGCCGCGTCAGGGGTGTTCAGAAGTTTTATCTGCTGTAGCTGTATATAATCGGCTATCCTATAAAGCTAAAATTTTGTGATGGCTGGAGGACCACACCTATTCTATGTTGCACAGGTATAAACTCTTGTCATCACCTATCTCCACGTGCACCCCTGTTCCGTCCACCTACAATTACCTACAAAAACATCGTTGCAATACCGGGACCTATATCTCGGCAACCAAAAGTCGCAAAGACACGGGTCAAACACAGATGCGTAGAGAAACGATCCGTCCCGGCGTATGCACTATGTGTCGATCAGCGGCGCGTGGTACGTGCAAAGTTACTGGCTTTATAAGCGCAAGTTCATAGTTTTATGACGTCTTCAACAATTTAAATCAGTGCTCAGCACCTATGGGACGTGAAGCGATGAAACAAACACCAATGTACCGTCTTAAAATCATGCAAAATTGAGGCTTTTAATGCAGTTTTCGCTGTTAAAAAATCTGCCTGTAATATTGATTGACGATTCTTAAACATTTCCTTTCATATACCGGCCGTAGCCTCAAAAACCAAAGGGTGCTAACGATAAAAATGATGCACTCTAAAGCGGCAATCAAAAATCCATCAAATATCCCACCCAAAATTAATTTTTGCCTACAAACATGAAGCTTATAATTGGCAAATTTAAAATAACGCTTTCAAACAACTATTAAGTTCAAGAGTATCGATTTAGTTCTATATCTCTCGACGGCAAAAACAACACATAGCGAAATAATTCAAAATGCAATTGCTTGCACAAGAACGACCTCCCGTTTGGACGGGGTGATAGATTGACGCGGATATCGACTCCTCCTCTTTAAGGCGTCTTACTGTTGTACGTCTTTCTATCAACACACTGCACCCGTCCAACCTCTAGAAAAACAGTATCTGAGCGCACATTAACCTTAAGTGCCTGCCTGCAAGACGGTGAAGCGTTCACTGAAAATTGCGGACTGGTTTTATTTCATTCTTAAAATCTAGATAACATCATTTTATAGCATATAAGTAGCTTCATAAATTGTCGCCAACAAATCAAAAGGTTACCGTTATTACTTCCCTTTGACTGGAATATTTCCTCACACAGGTAAAGAGCTTCTCCCAGCTGAGAAACGACTTTTACGAGACGGACACGTTCTACCTGTGCACGGGTGAGCAGACAACAGTGAGAGGTGCCAAGATAACCAGAGAGGAGCCACGCAAGACGGCTACTGAAGACAAAAAGCACAACAGCAAGGTCCTTCGCCGGCATAACAGCGAGCCTCTGCTGCAAGGTGAGGCAGAGTGGAGGAGGAGACAGAGAGAGGCAGAGGGTAGCAGGGGGTGACGTACGAGGAAGGGAGGAGGTGATAGAAGCAGAAGACCAGATAGGGCTGGGGCAGGGAGAGGGGATAATAGGGAGTGGAGCAGTTCAGTTCAGTTCAGTTCAGTTTATTTATAGACACTTCCACAGAGCAGATTAATGTTTGGTCCAAGTCAAAAATACAAGTTAAGTACAGAAGTAACAAGGAATGATACATAGTACATACATCATGCTATAACTACAGTATGCATATACATAAAACTAAATGACATGTCATATTCAGATTATTCAGTTAAAAACACAACTGATCTTAAAAAGGCGCCACCGAACTCGGCTCGCGATCGGAAGCCCGTAATTGGCAAGAGGCAGGCCGGTTCCAGGACGAGGGCGGCTCGATATGAGAAACACTCGCGCGACTAAGAGCTAAAACCCGGGGCTCTAGATAAACCAGCATACGTTCGCCCGTGTCACACGCTGCGACACGGCGGCCCGGGTGACAAACAGCGAGCGAACCGCCTTCAGGGGGTCCGCGGATCTCTCAGCGCCCGAAGACGCGGGATGCTGGTCGCTGTGCCTACGAGGTCGTCAACACGGAGCCAAGCCCCAGTCTCCTCCAGGTTTGGCGAGATGTGATCGCTCGTATCTACGGACCCCCGACACAAATCCTGGCCCATAGACTAGCCTCTGCGCCCTCTGCCATATGACACGGCGGCAGGCCCCGCCCCAGACGGAGAGGCAGTACAGGATATGTGGGAAAAACATGACACTGGATAAGGAGCTGTCGGACTTCGGGCGTGAGGTGATGACGGATCTTATAAAGACAAAAAAGGATGGAACTGCACTTTTTGACAACGGAGGATATGTGCGCTTCCCAGGATAGGGTTTGGTCAACGCTACACCTCAAGATCTTCACGGAAGATTGAAGGTGCTAGTACGCAGTTCAGAATAAACTTAGATTAAAGGAGGTGGTCTTTTCTTCAGTTATTTGGTATGCCAACAGGAGCGGGTTGTGGGCGATTTTAAGGAGTTGGAGAAATAGATTGAACTGTCGAGGAGGGTTTCCGCCTGACGGGCCTTAGGATTGATAGGTTTGCCAGGTGGATGAGGCAGTAATCCAGCAGCTGGGTATCGTCGGCATAGGATACCAGACGTCCGTGTGGGAGATAGGAAGGGAGATCGTTGTTGAAGATGCTGAATAGGATAGGGCCGACCAGAGATCCTTGGGGTATACCGTGACCGTGAGATAGAGGGAGGATTAAGGAACCACCTCTCACTACCTGCCGCCTGCCACCAAGGTAGCTCCGAAACCATCTCAAATCGATGTCATACCACGAGAGCTTCGTCAGGAGGATGCCGTGGTCGACACTGTCGAAGGCACGACTCAGGTCAACTGACGTGACTGCAGCCACATGTCCTGCATCAATGCGGCGCGTTAGCCATTCGACAGTGTCGACCAAGGCATCCTCCGTCGAATGACAAGGTCGATATGCGTATTGTGATGGGGCCAGAAGGTGATGGGTGACCAGATGGTGAGACACTTGTGAACAGACTAGTTTCTCGCAGATTTTTGACAATGCCGGTAAGATGGAGATGGGTCTGAAGTGTTAAAGTGTTGTCGTTTAGCCAGGGACAACGTGGGCGGAGGGGCGTGACGGTCTTAACAGGACAATGAACATCAATAACAGTGCCAAAAACATCCAAAAACGCATTTAGCTTTTCATCAATGCTGCTAGCTTCGTACATCAGTCCCCAGTCAGAGCCGGGTATTTTTTTTTTTTTTTTTTTTTTTTTGTTTTTTTTTTTTTTCAAGTAAATCTAAACACCACTGCATTCCATATCGTTTACCCTACCCACGGTCGCACGGTGAACGGTTTCGGGCGATGGCGCTGTCGACAAAAAGATGAACGAACAATGACAGTGAGATGATCGGCAATCGGCACAGGTGGCACTGTGACACACCATTCAAGTCCATGCATATTTGTTATGATGTGATCAATTAAAGAGTCAATCGGATGATGATGCGTCGGCGTGGTAACTAATAAATAATTGGACACAATAAATAATGGGAGAGTGCTCCTCTCCGTAGATCCGTGCATGGGCGTCGTTTTCTATAGGCCTGGTAGCAGGGGTGTAGTTTCTTATTCAGTTGAGGGGGCTTCAACCCCCCAAACTTGGCTTCAGCCCTCCAACCTTGCGAGGAAGTGGGTCAAGTCTGGGACAAAATCTGTATTTTTGTAGATTTTGATGGTACTTAAAGCGATTTTTTTCAGCTCAGCCCCCCCCCCAACTTCTCAGGAAAAGCTACGACGCTGCCTGGTAGGACCAGGGTCCTACCAATTATATCATATTTTAACATTAAGCCTATGGTGTTGCATGGTACGAATGACATTCAGATCTGTTCGGTTAGCATTAGAGCCCAACCAATCATTTGCAGAAAATGACGTTTCAGGTTCAGTGACTTTTATTATCGAGACTATCTACACCTAATAAGGCTTGGGTTTAAGTCCGAGCCGCAAACCCTCGGTCGGGAGACCTGCAGAAAGTATTGACTGGTCTAGGTCCGCCCACCTACCTAACTCTGTTTTTCAAAGGGCCACGATCACGTAAAACAAATCTTCCAAAGCGCTCCAATTATATTTGTAGCTGTGATGTAACTGTGAATTGCGTGAATGTGAAACTGTGAGATGTGAAACTGTGACTGTATATTTGCAGTAAGCATTATGCAACTATTTGTAATAACACTTGCAAAATCAGGCTGAAAAAATGGCTAGGTTATTTCTCTACAGGGGACCAGCATTTCCAATTCACCGCAACCAATTTAAGCACATGCCACACACCACAGAGCTTGACCAATGTCCGTCCACATCACCCGTCTCCCCTCCTGCTGCAGGTAAGGAGAAGAAGAAGACCGGCGGCCGGCACCGGTCAGAGTCGATCGGCGACACGGCCGGAACCAGACGCGCCACAGATCAGGTCAAGGTCAGCCTGCTCGGCAGGGTGCGCACCTTCCACAAGGCCTCCAAGGAGCTACCCGTCCAGTACCTACCGCCGGAGAAGCGTCTCAAGCTCGCATGGGTGTATCCTTTATGGGATATGGTGCAGCGCTAGGCGCGGGCAGATATATGAGATGAATGTATGCAGGCGGGCTAGGCGCATTATCAGCTGGTTAATTAGTATCTTTTGTGCCAAGCGTTTTGAAGTTCTTCAAGGCGAGGCAAATATTCGAAGCTGTACTGTTTCGTTAAAAAAACACATAATATATAGACTTGGTTAACTAATGTTTTTGTTACACAAAGGCACAAATGTGTGCAAACTAAAACCAGAATAAGTATGTTGCAGTTCAGTGACTGTTCTGAGCACAACTCGTTTTTTATATTTATAAGGCATGCATTAACAGAACATGTTTCTGTTAGCGTAACGTGTGTATTTCCCAATTAGTGTTGACTTCCTTGACGGAGATGAACTCATCAGTCACGGGTATCGGGGTGTGGACGCCCACCACAACCTGTGGGTGCTGCCCTCCGGAGAGTTGCTCTACTATGTGGCAGCAGTAGCCGTCATCCTGAACCGACAAACCGACACACAGAGGCACTACACAGAACATTCAGAGGACATCATGTGGTAAGCAGGGGCTCCGCGGCGTCTTGGACATAGAGCCAGGGGAATGGGATCGATGGAAGCCGAGTGGTCACCGTTGGCGGAAAGTTGTTGACCGTGGGGTGGGGTGGGGAGGGAAGGTCGAGCGTTAGCGAATATTTGTCGATCATGTGAGAGTGACGCATTAGCGTCAGTCTGTTGAGCGGGATGGGATGGGTAAATCACGACTTCCCGGAACAAAAATAACAATATCCCGGCACAGTTGGGGGGGGGGGCACAACCATACGTTTGCTAGCGATTTTTCGCTTCAGTTGGCAATTTTCTGTTTTGCACTTAAGTAGATCCGTCACTGGGCACTGCAGTGGACATTCAGAAGAAATTATGTATTGAGTACTACATCAGGTTGAAAACATAATGTGACTTACCTTTCATAGAGTCCGTTGGATTTAAAATGACGTTTTTCTTCTGATATCCTGTAGCTGCCTGTTGTACCCTTCTAAACTGCGTTATAGCCACTGGAGACTGCCTGTGACTGCTCCCACACCGGTGCCGGTGGTGACAGCCTGTCAACATCTCTCCTCAGTATGGACCTGCATCCGTCCCGCAACATCGCAGCCTCGGGGCAGAGGGCTGGTGCCGGAGCCAGAGCCGCCTCAGTGCGCGTCTGGGGCGTCGATAGACTGGACACCCTGCACGTCTTCGGCAGCCGCGAGCTGCAGGTCAGTCACGTCATCAGTCACGTGGTCAGCTAGGTCAGTCACGTCATCAGTCACGTGGTCAGCTAGGTCAGTCACGTCATCAGTTCACGTGGTCAGCTAAGGTCAGTCACGTCATCAGCACGTGGTCAGCTAGGTCAGTCACGTCATCAGTCCACAGTTGGGGTCGTGGGTCAGCTAGGGTTAGCCACGTGGATAAGCCGCGTCATTGCAAGGTTAGTCCACGTGGATGTGGTCACTGGCCGGTCACGTAGTCCATCACAGCCCGGAAACTTGGAAGCGATGCAGAATTTGTGTTTACACGGAAGCGATTGCAGTTAATAGCAGCTTGTCTTGATCCGTTTGGGTACGTCATACTGTCACAGAGTAATAACAAATGACATATTCGCCCCGCTGATGAGCTATTATGATCACATGATCGACAGCATGACCCGTCTTCCTCAGGTGGGTGTGGCGGCCGTCAGTTTCTCGTTGCTGAACCAGGGCGCCTATCTCCTAGCCATCGACGCCGGGGACGAACACCTGCTCACCGTCTGGACCTGGCACAACGAGCAGATCCTCGGCAAAGTCGCCGTACGTTGCTGCACTGAAGCGTTCAACCTCTAGCTATACCATATATTGACTTCGCACAATCGATAATCAGTAGCGTCGTCTTAGGCTGCACTGCAGTGCCCTATCTCTAGACAAACCGCTGACCTGACACAAGGAACAGGTGCTCGGCAAAGTTGCCGTATGTCGAACCTCATTCTCCCACTATTCCAAATTACTGGCCAGGTACAAGGAGCACTTACCGGCTAGTCGCCGTATTAGTTTACCGAGCCTTCTCTACTTAAAGGGAATAGTTCACCTTTAACATAAGGTTTTGAGTTGAGATAGCCAAGTTGTGGCGAATGCTCGAAAATGACTGTGACCTTCACCATTTTCCAAGAAACCTCTAATTAATTTAATTATTCAGTCTAAAAGTCGAACCGGGTATACCCGGTAACTCCAATGCTGATTGGGCTGATTTTGGCTGAGTTGAACGTAGATTATGAACGCACAGATGACGTAAGACTTGGGGAAAGTAAGTGCTGGACAAAACCATACTGTTTTTCAGCACACTCATTCTTTGTATTGGCAAAGAAATGACTTTTGTCAGGTAATGCTATGCATAGTTGATTTTTGATGTTTAAATCTCTAATAAAACATTTTTCTAACAACGTTTCTGTAGCGTATCGTAGCGTTCAGCGCTGGCCTGAACGTTTCCAGGCTCGCGTACATTGTTGATCTGTCCCCTCCCACATCACCAACCCCACCTCGTACCAAGTAGCGTCAGTACGCGCCGTGCCGCTGTTTGGATTGGCCCGCCCGCGGCGCAGCCGCCCCTGAGTGATAGGAAGCACGACCGGCCGAGACCGTACGCCAGTGACTGTAGACGTGCATGACCTTGTGACACAATCTAGACGGACGCCCCAGAGCACGGACAGTGAGCGACGATGGCGGACACTACACTTTCATAGTGAAATCTAATGGTGACGAATACCTACTTGAAGCAAGTACTGTGATGGTTTTCAAAGGGTTGTATTTTCCGGCATTTTCTACAAGTACTTGGGCAAGTAACACCATGTAAACGACACGATCCCTCACTAAATCGATGACGTTGTGTGCTTCTCAGCCAGCTGATTTCGCATTACTTGAGGAAAAAAAATATAATTAATCACCAAAATAATTGACATTTTAATTCGCTTTTCCGCGTAAATATAGGTTTCTTTGACTTACTAGTAATATGATACTTAATTTATTGCTTCTCTTCATAATTTCTGAGCTTTTTCTCGTTTTTTTCAAGGTGAACTATTCCCCTTTAAACGGTAAACACTACCTTCCAAACATAAGCCAAACACGTAACAAAAACATCGAATGGTTCGTTTTATTTAGCATGGCTGTCGCAGTGTCGCAGCTACACAAAGCTGACGCTCATTTTGTCTTCACGTCTAGACGCATCAAGACCACGTTTATGGGGCTAAGTTCCACCCCATGGACAACAACCTCATCATCACATACGGCAAACACCACCTCACCTTCTGGAACAAGCGGAGGGACGGCATCTTCGACGCTGTGGACGTCTTCGGAAGCGTGAGTAGCTTGCCCTCAGTCGACGACTCGACGTTGTTCCCTTTCCTTATATTTAGGATGATGGTGCGGCTTTCATCGTCTGCATCACCATCGTCATCGTCACCTGCCCGACTTGTACCTGTCGTCCATTTCCCATTGGAGATAGCAGACAGCAATGCTGACACAACAAACTAGCTCCTGCGCTCTCATCGTATAACATGCAGCATGATATATGTATTCTTCGCAACATTCTGACACCACTGATCCTTACTCCTTCCAGACTTGGGCTTGGATCCCGAAGTTGGATCTGAAATATCAGTGGATCCCTCGGTATAAAATGCATGCAGATCTTGGATCCCAGTAGATCCCTTTGCGCAAAACGCATGAGGATCTGTGATCCTTCTGGATCCCTCGGCGTAAAATGCTTCAGGATCTTGGATCTCAGTGGATCTCTAATTTAAAAAAGCCTAAGATCTTGAACACAAGATGGAGGAACTGACATCAAAATATTTTGTGGTCCGCTATTTTGCCGCTGCACTATGCAGATAATTAAATCTGCAATACCTTGTAAGTTGTACATGTAAGCAAACATGGATATTTGCAATACATTTTTAAATATGATAAAATAAGCAATAAGGTACCTACCAGTGTTCCTGGATCCCGAAGTTGGATCTGGGATCCCAGTTGGATCTCTAGGTATACAAGATATCAGTATATGGGATCTTTGTGGATCCCTCGGCTTATTGCGCACCTGTATCTGGTGTCCAGTGTGGATCCCGGGACACAGGACACAAGGATCCAGATCTCAGCTGGATCCCGGACTCAGGCACATATTTGACTCCTTCCTCAGTCCTCGGCGAGGACGCTGACACCACTGACCATTCCTCCTCTTCAGTCCTCGGCGAGGACGATTCTGTCCGTGGAGTTTGAGCCGGGTGGTGACCTCATCACGGGCGACTCGGACGGCTACATCACCACGTGGACCATCGACAACGACGGACAGTACTACAAACGCGTCGACTTTGAGGCGAGTGCTCCAGTCCTCTCTCTTGACACTACCGGCACTGCATTTACCGATGCTGCGTCTTCGATCGACAGCACACTTTCGACCGACACATCCGCGACATTTTGTCGGTTTATCATACGTAAATTTACGTTTACGAAGGCTTACAGACAAGGCCAGACGTCATACGAAATCTTCCAACCGCAAAATCTGCAAACTGACTGACCACTTCCGCGCAACGTCGTGTCATTCACCCACGTCATGCCGCCGTATGACGTCACAATCTGCGTGTGACGTCACAATCTGCGTATGACGTCACAGTATACATATTGCCCTGCAGTATACATTAGATCACAGTATAAAAGACGTCACAGTATACATTAGGTCACAGTATACATGGCGTCACAGTTTACATGATATCACAGCTTACATGACGTCACGGTATACATGACGTTACGTCAC
This sequence comes from Semibalanus balanoides, assembly GCA_014673585.1. Lineage (NCBI taxonomy): Eukaryota > Metazoa > Arthropoda > Thecostraca > Balanomorpha > Balanidae > Semibalanus > Semibalanus balanoides. The sequence continues at coordinate 15,604 of VOPJ01009382.1, forward strand.
AATGTGTGTATGAACATCGCAGTGTGCGTATGACATGAACATCACAGTCCACGTATGCCGTCACACTCCGCGTATCACGTCACATTATGTGTGACGTCACTGCAGGCGCACTCGTCGGCAGTGACGTCGCTGCTGCTGCTGTCGGAGGTGACGTTGATGTCGGGAGGGGAGCGGGACCGCCGCATCTGCGCCTGGGACTGCAGCGAGGAGTACGTGAAACGAGCCGAGACCAGGGTACGTAGTGATTGGAGGACTGGGATAAATGTTTTGTAGAAGTATATGTAGTATGTTGAGGGATGGCCTTATAGATATTCTGAGATTGAGTTTGAATTTGCTTGCAAAAGTAGGTTCCTCTTATCCTCCCGACAGCCAGAGCTCCATTCTTTGTTTACCCAATGTTGATTCGGGACTGGTGGTAGCCGGCTACCGGGCATGTGGTAATCACCGGGTTCATTAACTTGTCCGTTTGAGCCCTTGATGTTCTTTTCCGACAGCGACCTTTCCGACCTTTCGCTGCATCAAACGTTAACACGCCATACATAAATATGCTGTTCTAGACCTTCATAATCATCACCGTCACGAAGGGCCTCATAGCGGGGTGCTCGCCTCCGTAACACGTCATGTTTGAGGGCAATACAAGTCCGCTGGTGAAGCCGTATTTCAGTATAATGAGCCATGTTCAAGGGGCTTGGTTTGAGCGGTTCCTAACAACAACTCAACCAAAACTGGGTCGCGGTCGTTCGGCCTTCCATTGACTGTCAAAAACGACGGTCAGCCGGTCACAGTCCGTGAACCTTCGTTAGTGGTGGTCGGAGAATCATTCCGTTAGTGGTGTTCGGAGAATCATGTACCGGTATTGGACTTGCCTCTTTGTCACGCGGACACTTTTGATTAAAGGGAGTGTTGCGTGTGCCTACTCGCATCGCTCATGTAGAGTTGTTACTGGAAATGGCTGGCCCTAACGATCTGCAAATTGGTATAAATATTTTGACATTAGCAATCAGGCATGTAGCCAGGATTTTGCTCAGGGGGGGGGGGAGGGAGCACGTCGGAAACAAAATCACAATTGCTCCATCAAGACATAATGCTGCTGACACGGAGGGGTAGGGGGGGGGGGTAGGGTCCCGGGTTTTCAGATAATCTCATTCTATCTAGTGTGAATTTATTTCGGCTCAGGGGGGGTGGGGGGGCATGGGCCTCGTGCCCCCTGGCTACGTTCCTGTTAGCAATATTCTAGTAGCCTTCTGAAGTCTACCCAATAATATTGCGACTCCATCACCTTCCTGGAGTCTTTGGAATATCTCAGCGACCAGAGTGAATCTTGAGAAATGAAGTCGTGGTTAAATCCAAAAAATATGTTTTATAGATCAAACCCCACATGAGCGATGTGAGTAGGCACACTCGCTTTAATGTTCAGCCACCTGGTGAAGTGATCGAAAATCCGTTGTGGTCAATGTAAGACAATGAGCAAATGTTCCAAATACACCGTTAGCTGGCGATATTGATCCCTTGAACCGTGTAATGGACCACAAAACGGTAACTAAGCGTCAATTTCGTCAGAAACGGGTGCTTGGACTTCAGGCTGATAAATAACAATGCGATGAAGTTATGTAAATGTATATCGATCGCTGGAGACCTACAGCCTCAAGCAATGTCACATGGTCATCAATATTACCAGCAAACTATATGCTAATTAAATGTCAGGGTACTTACTATTTACCTAATGACGTGAGTGACATTACAATGCTCTAAAGATTCCATGATAATGGTTTTTCTTGTAAATTTAACATTACATCTACAATTTCGCATAAAATAAGTTAAAATAATTGTAAAACGAACATAAAAGTATGATCTTCGCAAAAGGATCACATCAAGTAAAGTTGTCCTAATCTGAGCTGACCTTACATGTGCTTTGCCAAACTTACATTTAAATATCGTTCTTCAAACGGGCAATCACCGGAGTTTGCCTTTGCCAGTCATGTCCGCAAGCGCTCTCCTTTGAGGCTATAACCTGGTCTGACCCTGACCTGACCCCTGACCTGACCCCTGACCTGACCCCTGACCTGACCCCTGACCTGACCCCTGACCTGACCCCTGACCTGACCCCTGACCTGACCCTTGACCTAACCCCTGACCTGACCCCTGACCTGACCCTGACCCAAGCCCTGACTAACGTCTGACATTACTCTAGGATTGATCCCTGACCTGACCCCTTCCTTGACACCTGACCTGATTCCTGACCAAACCTCTGACCTACCTCCTGACCTAAGCCCTCGCCTGAACCCTGACCTGAACGCTGACCTGAATCCTGACCTGAATCCCTGACCTGAATCCCTGACCTGAACCCTGACCTGAACCCTGACCTGAACCCTGACCTGGACCCTGACTTTAACCCTGACCTGAACCCTGACCTAAATCCTGACCTGAACCCTGACCTGATCCCTGACCTTAACTCTGACCTGAATCCTGGGATGAACCCTGACCTAAGTCATTGGCTAAACCCTGACCTCAACCCTGAATTAACCCTGACTTAATCCCTGACCTAGCCTTCCATGACCGACTTGGCCTTGTCTGACCTGACCTGAGCCTTGACCTGATCTTACTTAAAATATTCTGACCTTGACCTGACCCGACTTGCCCCCGACCTGACCTGAACTGACCTTACCCCTGACCTGACCCCGGACTTGACCTGACCTCTGACCTGACCAGACCCGACTTCCCTGTCTGTGGCAGCTTCCAGAGGCGGCTGGCGGGATTCGCACTCTCTGTCCTCAACATACGGGCGCCAGCGATGGCAACGTGTACGCCGGCACCATCAAAAACATGATTCTAGAGGGGTCCATCATGCGGCGCTTCAACACGGTCAGTGACGTCACGCCGCCGCGGGAAATTTTACATTGGTGTCAGACGTGGGATGCGTCTCATTGTCTCATGTTTTTTGTTTGTTTTACAGATGCGTTGTTCATTTAGCAATCATACTATTATCATGTGCTACTTCATGGTCATTGCGCATAGATTTGCTGTTTCTAATTATTATAGTTTGTGCATTATAACCATTCTTCGTTTCAAATGTGTAATATGTGAGCACTAAGCAGGATCAAGCTGAACCTCTTGAAACATATTTATTGTATTTGTAGCATTGTAAGAATAGGTAAATCACATAATTTACATTCACCTTTGTAAAATATGTAATTTGCCTAGGGTGTTCTGGGACACAAAGCACCTTCCAAGTTCCTACGACAGATTTCTCTCTCCACCAGGTGGTGTTTGGCCACAGTAAGCACCTGTGGGCGCTGGCCACCTGCCATGATGACGACTGTTTCGTCACCGCCGGCTACGACAGGCTGGTGGTCAAGTGGAGTGACAAACACAAGGTCATCTGGAAGGCATCGGTACGTACGGCATGTTAACGTCTTTACCAGTAGCTTATGTTTGGTTCGAAATGTTTGTATCGTGATTTATATTTAGCTGTTAAAACTGAGCTCATCAGCAACAACGCAGCAATGGTAGTTCGGGATAAGTGACAGTTGATTACTAACGACTCTAGTCTGTGGCAGGAAATAATTCGAACACAATTTCACAGAAAGTTATTGCCTACATCGAACTGCGTGCTATCCCATGCCAATTACTTTAGGACCAAAAACTGACAGAGGGCACTGGCAGATCCAAGGTGGACCATCGCGTCAGGTGCAATCACTCCCATAACCCTTTAAATGAGCAGACAATTTACCCCTCCCTAATTGGAAGACAATCTAAGCAACTTTATATTGCTTGAAAAACGTTGTAATGTGAAATTAGAGGCTAATTCCAATGAACTTGAAAAATGCAATGTTCAATTTTGTCTAAATCTATTTGTTTACGCCGTTCTGAATCTGTCCATGACTGTGCGATATCGATCGTGTTGTTACAGCTGAACAGTGAGGCGGTGTCGTGCGCCATCCATCCGCTGGACACGGTGGTGGCTGTAGGAGCCATTGACGGCCACCTCACAGTCTTCAAACTGACCGACGGCTCGCAGGTCGGATCATTCCGGGTCTGTGGCCAGCCCCTCAGCTGCCTCAGTTACAGTCCAGGTCAGTTGTCTCGTATGTCTCAGTTACAGTCCAGGTCAGTTGTCTCGTATGCCTCAGTTACAGTCCAGGTCAGTTGTCTCAATTGTCTCAGTTACAGTCCAGGTCAGTTGTCTCAATTGTCTCAGCTACAGTCAAGGTCAGTCATCTTAGCTACAGTCCAGGTCAGTCATCTTAGCTTCAGTCCAGATCAGCCATCTTAGCTCAAGTGAGGTTCGTTATTCTGGATCAGCTACACTATAGCTGATAACTGCTGCCTGCACTGGACTGCAGAGCTGGTGAAGTCTACTGTCTTTAAGCCAGCTGACAGTTTATTCGCGTCTGGCAGAGGAATTCTTCTTTATCACGACTCTAATCGTTCGGACATATATCGTAACATATCGTTGCATAGATGCTTTTATTTTGCATCTCATAACATAGTCAATGAGTATATGTGAGCCCAATTATTGACCTGATGTGTGACCTGAACCCGCCTGGAAGCAGTGATATGCAGCATTGTGTGACCTTCGCTCTGTACATACCTACCCTGTGTGAGTGTGTGACCCCCTTATGTGACTTGCCCTTTGTGACCTACCCTATGTAACTAGGTGAACTCCCCTATGTGACCTGCCATATGCTACTTGACCTGTGTGACCTGCCTTGTGTGACCTGCCCTGTGACCCGCCCTATGTGACCTACCCTATGTGACCTACCTTATGTGATCTACCTTATGTGACCTACCTTATGTGACCTACCTTATGTGACCTACCTTATGTGACCTACCTTATGTGACCTGCCTTATGTGACCACTGACCTACCATATGTGACCTGCCCTACGTGACCTGTCCTATGTGACCTGCCCTATGTGAAACTGGTCCCTACGCTGACCTTGACCTGTGTGAACCTTGTCCTATATGACCTGCCCTGGTGACCCAACCTGTGTAATCTATCCCATATCACCAGACCTAACCTATGCAATATTCCCTATGTGACCTGACTTGACCTGCCCTGACCTGACCACTGCCGCAGGGGGCGACATGCTGGCGGTCGGTGCCCAGACGGGCAGTTTGTACCCGTACAAGGTCGGCAGGGACGGGCTGGTTTACGTCAAGTTCGGGCCGATGCAGGGCAGCCAGCCACTGACTCATATCGACTGGAGTACGGACGGCGAGTACCTGCAGTCGGTCACCGTCGACCACGAGCTCATACTCTGTGAGTGGACACAGCGCGGACGTCAGGAAGATGAAAGGCAGTGGTAGACGGCGATTAGCTGATAGGGTGTGCTGCTTTTTATTACCGCAAACTTGCGATGGATCGGGTTAACTGATAGTTGTTAACCCCTTGCCGGGTTAGGGCGAATTCACTGCGGTGTCCGGGTAAGGGGGGGGGGGTTGGGGGCTGGGTTGGTTGTACGAACCCCCCTTGGCGTTTTCGCCCCTATTTGAGCTAGAGCTTCGTAAATTAAAAAACGACGTGTTTGATTGGACTGACAGGAGGAAGCCATTGACATTATGATTTAAGGTCCTGGGTCAATAGCGTGACCTCTGAGGTTATGTAAAAGGCCAAAATGTCACAAACGTAAAGTTGATGAAAATATGATAACTCATCGAGCCAAAATGATAAAGAAACACCTTTAATATGCTTAACACGGTGCCAAATTTGAAATCAGGCGTAAAAAATAATGTAAAAATGGACAAAATTCCAAAAAAGGAAATTAAGGTCATCTGAGGTCAGTGGACCTCGGTTGAACTTTGCGAAGCGCATGACCCCAGTGAAACATTACATTGATGTCAAATGGCTCCAAAGATTTGAAATTACAGTAAAAAAAACACCGTTCCCTAAAACAGCGTTCAGAAACCCCAAACAATGTCTTCGGAGGTCCTCGGAGGTCAGTGACCTCGGTTGACCTCAGAAAAGGTCCAGTGAGTCACAACCTAAGCAGAAACACACCTTCACCTGGAACGCCTTTGCATTTGCTCTGAACGTCAAACACTCGGAAACTTGCACATGTAAACAAGGATCTGACACTACGGGACGCCAGTTTCGCCTGACATTGACCTTGAGAAGAAAAGGTCATAGGTCACGGGTCTAAAGTTGAAGTTCGAAATTTTATATGTATGTGTCAAATTGTTCAAAAGTAGGGTACTGAATAGTTATCATTGCAATTGCGTTTACAAACTACGTGAGTTATTTGGAAAAAACCCAAGGGGGGGGGGTTGGCATTCCACCCGCTACCCGGCGCGAGGGTTAGGTCTTAGTTCATTAATTAAGTTAACCCTTTGTTTCAGGACTTGCTGATAAGAAAAATCGATAAAAATGACTTGAGCTTCAAAAATTTAAATAAATAGTCTGAGATAAGTGTCCACCTTAAGTTTTGAGTCACCACTTAAGGCGTCAGCTCTTAAAGTAAAGTCATTTTGCAAAATATTCTGATGGACACTTTTCTAAATTATTTTTAAACGTCAAGCAATTGGTATAGTTTATGAGTGTCCAAAGGTTAGAACGACAGGACAGGACTACACATATTCGGGAAGTTTTCTTTCTCATTGCTCCAGCAGCATGATATTGTCAGCACTCAAGCAGTATCAGTGCGTGTCTAGTAGTATCGTGGGTAATCAGCTGAGAGCTTGTCTCTGCCAGCGTTGAGCTTTTGTCTCTTCTTTATCTTAGACGACAGGCGTGTATGGAATTTGTGTGCGTGTGTGTCTTTTGCGAGCGTGTTCGTGTACCACCCTTCTTGTATGTTTTATCTTTTTGAACGGAGAGGCGTAAAGAGCCACAAGTTTAATTGTGCGAAAGGCTTTAATATAACGTCTATGGTCTATGGTTCAGTGTGTCGTTGTCAGCGAGTATCAGTGTGTGTCAGCAGTATCAGTGTGTCATCAGTATCAGTGGTTGTCAAGTGGTAGGGTTTCAGCAGTATCAGTTTATCAGTGGTGGTGTCAGCAGATCAGTTGGTGTCCATGGTGTTCAGCAGTATCAGTGGTGTCGAGTGGTCGGTGTCAGCAGTATCAGTGGTTGTCAGATGGTGGTGTCAGCAGTATCAGTGGTGTCAGTTGTTTCAACATGCTCATCAACTGGAGCAGCGTTCCCATTTCTTTTCAACGAGTCAGAATAGGTTGATGCTATCGCATACTTATGTTATTACATTTAATTATGTTATGTTCATGGGGCAATTACATTGCTATGTTTTGACATATCCTTATCAACATGTTTTATTTCTATCACGTATGTTAAGGCGCTGATACAACAATCAACACAACCAAATCTGACTCACCGACTGCGATTGACCAATAGGTATGACCTGGTGACTATCATTATCCTGACCATTGCAGGGAACAAACGAACACTGGCAAAGGAGAAATTCCAGCACAATCTACGGGACAAGAACTGGGCAACGTTTACGTGCACCGTAGGCTACCCGGTGCTCGGTATGTTGTGTGTCACTACATTGTAGGCTACCCAGTCTTCGATAGGTTGCATGTGCTACTCCGCTGTAGGCTAACCATTCCTCGGTGGCTTGTGTGAGCCACTTTATTGTACGCTACCCGGTCCTTGTTAGGCCGTGTGTGTCACAGCACTGTATACTACCCGGTCCTTGTTAGGCCGTGTGTGTCACAGCACTGTATACTACCCGGTCCTTGTTAGGCCGTGTGTGTCACTGCACTGTAGGCTATCGAGTTCGCAGAAGGTTGCGTGCGCCATTGCACAGATTGCTCACACAAACCGAACCCTGCCTGATTTCAGAAATGCTCTCATTAAATTGCTCACTGCTTAGTGCTTAGCACGGCTTCATTTTGCGGCCTCATCGGTAGCCTGTCACTACGGTGGCAACTGACTCGTTGATACTGCCGTCAAACGTTCGTCGCTTCGAAGCCCTTTCATCAAAGTTTGTTCTCATATCGGACATCAGGGGATGAAACAGATCTTCACGCCAGCAGTCTGTGACTGGTTGGGGAGGGGGACTCTATCTCAACCGTGCCGTTTGTTGCAGGGGCCTGGCCGGAGCTTCAGTATGACCGGCAGCAGTCAGCCTGGACCGACCGATACGCCGACTCCCGCAAGGCCCGCGTGCTGGTGACCGCCTGCAGGTCACGTGACCACGACGCGCTGCTGGCCGTCTGGGCGAGCTCGGGATGGGCGCCTGTCCGAGGCCTGTACAGGTGCGTGGTCACGAGGGGTCACGTGGGGCGGAGGGTGGGCACATCGGAAGGGTGCCGGCGCATCTCTAGTGTACGGGATGACTGGTTCAGAGGGCACCTGCTGGTGGGCCGACTGCGGAGCGTGCCGTACAGGCTGCTACAGTGCTGTCACGAGGGTCACGTGGCTGGGGTTGGTTGATCTCGGAGGGTGCCGTCCAGCTGTAGTGTACAGGTGCATGTCCACGAGGGTCACGATGGCTGGGTGGGCGACTCGGAGGGTGCCGTCCAGAGCTGTGTGACGTAGGTGCGTACGACGGTCAACGTGCTGGGTGGTGACTCGGAAGGGTGTGCCGTCCAGCTGTAGGGTTGTAACAGGTACTGGTCACGTAGGTCACGGTGGCTTGGGCCGACTCGGAGGTTGCCGTAACAGCCGTCAGGTTGGTCACGAGGGTCACGTGGCTGGTGGCGACTCTGGAGTGCCGTCCAGCTGGTGGAGCGAGGTGCTGGTCACGAGGGTACGTGCTGGGTGGCGACCGAGTGCCGGTTCTCAGTCTTAGTACAGGTGGCGTCACGAGGGTCGGACGTGGCGGGTGGGTGACTCGGGGAGGGGTGCCAGTCCAGCTAGGTACAGTGTGCTGTCATCGAGGTCACGTGCTGTGGTGCGACTCGGTAGGGTTGCCGTGGGTCCCAGTTATACAGGTGCTTGTCACGAGGGTCACGTGGCGGGTGGGTGACTCGAGGGTGCTTCCGCTGTACAGGTGTGGAGGTCACGAGGGTCCAACGTGGCTGGGTGGGACGCCTTCGGAAGGTGCGGATTTCCAGTCTGTACAGGTGCTGTCACGAGGTCCACGTGGCTGGGTGGCGACTCGGGAGGGTGCCGTCCTGCTTGTAGTGTACAGATGAGAAACACGAAGGTCGTGGCTGGGTGGCGAAAAGACGGAGGTTGGCTCGTAGCGAGCTGTTTATGCAGGTGTGGCACGAGGGTGCAACGTGCGGTTGGTGTGTGCGACTCTGTGAGGGTGCGTCCATGCTGTACATGGTGCTGTGCGGACGAGGGTCCCCAACGTGGCTGTGGTGGGTCGACTCGGAGGGGTGCCGTCCAGCACTATACTAGGTGTGGTTACGAGGGCACGTGCTGGTGGCGACTCGAAGGGTGCGTCCAGCTGATTACAGGTGTGGTCACGAGGGTCGATCTGGGCTGGGTGGTGGGTCATTCTGGGAGTCAAGAACCGATGACCAAACACCAAAATTGTTTCTGCGGCGCTTTTGTGCCTTCACAGACATGTTGTTCGAAGACATTAACAGCCAACAGATGATACAAGTTTTCAGTTTGCCGAATATATAATATAGAGGCATTTCAGTTTCACTTCTCCCCAATAATGTAACGCCCCCTCCCCCGGCAGGTACCCGTGCCCGCTGAACGTCCAGGAGTCAGCGCAGTGCCACAGCTCCAAGCCACAGAGCTCGTACGTGGCCGGTGTAAGGTTCCTCCGCAGCGGTAGACAGCTGGTCAGCGTCGGCGGCACAGACGCCACCCTGCTGCAGTGGAAGATACAGTAGATGCTATGGTGGCGGCTTCAGAAGAGGTTACGATGGCGGCTGCGGTAGAGGCTACAAAGGAGGCTACAGTGGCGACTGCAGCAGTGGCTACAGAGGAGGCTTCAGTGGCGACTGCAATGGTGGCTACAGTAGAGGCTACGGTGGCGGCTACAGAAGAGGTTACGGTGGTGGCTGCGGTAGAGGCTATAGCAGACGCTGCATTAGAGGTTATAGTGTCCGCTGCAGTAGAAGCTACATCACACGCTGCGGCAGAGGCTACGTTGTTGGTTGCAGAAGCGGTGCAGTAAAAGTTGCAGAGTGGTTTCCGCCTGCAGCGCAGCAGTGACGCTTGTGATTGTGTTTTGGTGGTGTGGAGGACGCAACAGAGACTCCCAGAAGTTTTCAAGTTACAGATAATGTGATATCTAAATGATAAGTGATGCTGATCCTGGAACGTGGCGTCGGGCACAACGGGTTGCGGGAAAGGAGTGTGTACGTAATACCTATGTGCGTAATGCGTAATACCTAATAGTGTGTTGAGCAAGGAGGTAGCGTCTTAAAGTAGTCATTGAGAATCTCTAGCGATAATGTGACTTGGGTTTTTCGGTGCGCCTGCTGCTGAGATCATTCGGGCTCCACTCAGTTGAGTTTTGTCGTTTCTCACAAAATGTGGCTTCAAATTGCACTTTATGAGCTGCATTTGTTTACTTTTTCATGTGTGTACTCTGATGCACGTTTTTGATTGCGAGCACGACAATGCATGCCAGAACCAAACATGTACCTACCTGTACTTAATGGTATACCTTCGGCCTTTTGTTCCAGCCGATCGTTCATAATATCATGAATCCTTTCAAGACCATCCCTGATATTAACCTCCAGTACCTATGCTACATGAGAACGCCTTGTAGTTTTTAGTCGGCTCTGGAGTGTCATGAAGTGAATCCAGTCGCTGAGGTTAGGTGTTTGCCGATATGCTTAAACCTTATTGTATGGAGCATCTACGCTTAACACGCGCCCTGGAAGGGGAGGAGAAATTCACCCACCCCTCCGGTTTTTTGACGATAGAGGAAAATGGCGGCGCGCAGCACCACCGTTTTTTACATACCTGTTCGAAAATTGAACTACCCACATGATGTTAAATTCTTGGCCTCGGGTCATTTCAGGTCAGGTCACCAGATCAGATCACGTGATGAACTCCCTCCAAAATGTTTTGGTCGTATGCAGACACAGTTTTGAAGCGATCGGTTTTAAACTTGCAGGATATCATAAGGTAATGAATACATACTATTTATTTATTTCGGAATTCTGATATCGGTGACCAAAGGTCAGAGTAAATTTGTGATCACTAACGCTTGTTTGTCAATAAATCTCGACAGAATGAAGATAAGAGACGTGAAAATGGTACCAATTTGTTTGTCTCGTCAAAACACGTTTTACAATATGCAGCATGACCTACCTGGGTCACCACTTGACCTTGACCTGAGGTCAAATTTCCCAGATGGCCTCACCTATGAAAATGAATATTATTCAAAGCGCCTGTACGAGACAAACATGATGGCGTGAAATGTACTGCTTTACTTCATAAGTTAAACAACTTTTTGCTAGACACTTTTTTGCAAAAATAACATTTTTGACCTTCAATGACCTCCGAAGCCTAAACTGTTCACCTGAGCTCAAGTTTCAGAATATGATGGCTATCAAAAATTGTATTGTATATATTTTTTCGTTTACCCCTAGCTATCATAGTTCCAAGATAATTGGGGTTAACTAGAGCAAGTCCTAAATCTGAAAAATCTGACCTTTGATGACCTCTGGTGACTTTTATATTGACCTGACCTAAAAAAGACCGGTGTTCTATCAAAAGAGCTTGTCTCGTGCTATCTAACTACGTTTTCCACATGTCACTACATTGCGTGGTTTTCGACATTATAGGGGGGCAAAATCCGCCCCCTTCCAGGCCGTGCGTTATTCAGCGACCCTCCATGGCGCGTGTTAGCATCTGCAGATCACTGCTCAAAACAACAATACATACTCAGTATAGTGTACTTGTGGTCACACTTCATGCATTCTCAACCTGATTGCAACGGTTACTTACAAGTCGCAAGAAGGTTTCTGTAAATGTGCGAAAGATCGACTTCATAAGAAGATTGCTTATATTGCTCGTCGTCTACTGTGAAAGCAGGATAAAAGGTTTGTCTTCAGAGGGGTGTACATACGACTTGTAGCGATCTGCCAAGCAGGGTTTGAAGTAGTCCCTACTGCAGTACCTATCCTCGGCATTTAGTGCTAATTGAATTATTTACCGTCTAGCCATCGTGATCTACCATAGAAAGTGAACAGCGGATATGTACTCAACGACGCTAATCTTGTTTGTATTTTTCATCTCCTGAAATAAACGCAGAAATCGTAATCACTTTGAAAAGCAATTCTCAATCAGGAGTTAATTACCACACATGCGGTAATGGAGGTTTCGGAGTGGGTACGCACTAGGGTGTGGGGTTAAAGGCAGACTTGTGACTGATTCAAATTTTAATGAATTATTCAATCATGACTCACCGGCAAACATGAATGATTCAATTATGATTCAGTCACTCAACATTTCCATTGGTGAATGATTCACAGTGATTCACAGGCTTACGTGAATCAATCATGAATGATTCACGAATGATTCAATCAAAATTATTAGCAATGCATAAGTGCAAATAACAGTGCATATTTTCGGAATGAGGGTGCTTACAGACCAAATGAAGGTGCTGAAAGTGATCTTGACATGTGCTCACTTAGTTTGATTCCCTATTATTAGACTGGGCTATCGTTTGTATAGTTTCTGCTGTCCCCCCACAAATAATGATTCATTGTGCTATTAATGATTCAATCACTCATTTTCATTGTATGAATGATTCAATCAATGATTCATTAAATCATTCATGAGGAGGTGAATTGATCCATGAATGATTCACGCAAAATAAGAATGATTCAATAAAAAATTATTCAATCAGAATAATTCACAAATCTGGTTAAAGGCGATTCAGCATCCTATTCCTAAGTGAGAAATTAAAACTGATTTGTTTGAAGACGGCGCACAATGTGCAAATCTCACATCCTGGTTTACTATCATCGCAAAGACCACGACAAGCAATATGTATTTTAAAAAACGATTCTCATTATTGTGCTTAGGTACCCGTTTGTAAAAGCTGGGAAAAAACTGCCTAGTGCCTGGACAAGAGCGACAGCACGTCTACTTATATTCCTGTCCCTAGATGGCACTAGTAGAAAACGCCTGCAGGCATGCTGTACCGCATAGCTTGAAGCCCAGTATTGCGGTCCTCGCGATGGGGAGATGTGGGTCATTACGTCCAACAGCTTCTTATTGATCAAGGCATTCGGGGGAGACGTGCACACATATGGGCTGCATCCATGGGAGCGGGCGAGGATCGAACCAGGGACCTTAAGGTCAGCAGACGAACATACTGCCCGCTAACTACATCACGGCCGCCCCGGGGCATATTTGGAAATGTTGAATAAAAAATCCAGACCCATCATACTTAGGAGCCATAAGTCAGCCAGCACCAAAAATATTGTTTTGGAATGAGGTTTGGGCATCGTCCATACTTGGCTATCGAATATATACCTATTCCCAGGGGCGGATCCAGCCGCTCGGTTTGGGAGGGGGAACTTTTGTGGCAAAAGGTGCCCACATTTTTTGTCTTGGCGGATTTGGGCTAGCCACCTTATTTTGGTATTCTAGATACAAAAAAGATATCGGAGAAAAATGACATTATTTTTTCGGTATTTTTTTTTTTTTAAACACTCAGAAACGCGATATTCCGTGGAATATACATTACTAAGTAATGATAACGTTTATCTCATACCAACTCGCAGGGGCGTCACCAATAATTATTGAGGGGTCGGCTGAAATGACGAAAAAATGTGTATCATTTTGTCTGCTAGTATTTAAACCTTTGCAGCATTTTAATGTGGATTTCCATGTTATAATAGGTATTAAGTTAGTTAGCACCGCACGCATTTTTCTGGTTTGCCTGATAAAACCCAAAAAACAAGGCGATGGGCCTTGTAAAGGATAAGAGGCTAAAAAGGTTATTAATTAAATTCAGCGTTTAGATGAACCGAAGACAATGACAATGGCTTCGTTATGATGATGGCAACCGATGTGACGCCGCAAAGCGGCGTGAAAATCACTAAAATGTTAATTTTAGGTAGTGGAAAACGACATTTTCATATTGAAACCAAGATGTAATTAGAGCCAAGCCTCATGAGGCTTGGCTCCAATTACTGGAAAAGGGTCACCTGCAGGTGACCCTTTTCCTGGCTGCACAGCTCGGTATGATAAAAATATTAAAATTAAGGTAGTTTTAATATGCATTAGCCTCGGATGGTAAATGACGACGACCGGTGGCGGTTAACACTCAACAGCACATATCATGATAATTACTCTCCCTATACATCTGTACCAATATGTAGCAAGCAACTGGTAGTAGTGCAAATGGTTTGAAAGCAGCAAGATTGAGGCAGAAATATTTTTCCGCACATAAATGGTCCCTGTGGATCTGGAGGAGCCTGATGGGAGATGATTTGGGGAAATGGTCCTGGTCTGGTCCCAGACGTGTAGCCAGGATTTCGTACAGGGAGGGGAGACGGCGCCTCAAAAGGATCCTTCCAGAGCGTTTAATGGGCCTCCTTCCCAAAAAACTGTATATTAAAAACTATACGGATTTAGGCCACTTTATTTTGTGATGCACATTTTTTCTTCAACTTTTGATGAGCTGGATTGAACCAGGACCTCAGGACCCCCAAAGAGGCTCATGGACCAGGTATGTAACCAGGATTTCGTCCGGGGACGGCGCCTAAAAAGGATCTCTACCAGGCACGTAGCCAGGATTTCGCCTAGGGGGTGGGGGTGGGAAGGAAGGGCTCGAGAGTGCCCATTCCCGAGCGTTGAAAGGGCCCAGTAGAACGGATGAAAAGGTCTGCTCCCTCCGTACTGGTGAGGAACCCATTTGGTATGTTCAATGGGCCCTTCTGACCCGCTTCAGGGGCCTTTCTGTCTGGTCAAGGGGGCTCCTCTAATCCATGCACTAGGGGCCCTTATCGAAAATTAGCCAAGTGGCCCTTGGTCTGGCTAGGGGCCTGTTTCGAGGCCTGCTACAGCAGTGCGCGCCTTTGCGACTAGTAAGCAAATAACCGCGCTGGCCTGCTTTTTTGCCCTATCGACCACCGCTCAAGGGTCATTCGCGACCTGCTGCAGGGGCCCCTCGAGCGTGCCCAGTGGGCCATTCAAACACTGCAGTGGGCCCCTCTTGACGCTCACTCAGGGGGCCCTATTCGGCTTGTACGCAGGGGCCAAACTCTGAGCATCGCAGCAGGGCTCTTGTGAAACTTCCAAAAGGAACCGCTTTGGTCTTTCAAAAGAGAGCCCTCTCTGCGGTGGCCATCGTCTAAAAACCTCGAGTATGCTCTAGGCAAGGTCCTTAAAAAATTAAGCGCTTCGAGGCGTGGTCTTGACCCTATGATATAGTCGCGCCTTTCTCACCGCAAGTCCTCGTCGGTCCGAGGCGCGCGGCCTGCCGGGATGTTCCCAGGGAGGGGGGGGGGCGCCTCCGCCGCCCCCTTGGCTACGTGCCTGTCTGGTCCCCACTTTAGCTCTTCGGTCGAGCAAGCTGGGCACCGCTGGAGCAGCTTCGGGGTGCCGTGCCCATGCCGATGTTCTCGTCATTCCGTTCGCGCCGCCTTTTTTGGAACTCGGCAGGCTTGCTAGCTTAACATGTAGCCTGCTTGAATGTTATTATTTTGTGAAGGAAGTGGGCCCTGGGATGAGGAATTACCGTCAAGGAGAGCCTCTGCCAGACACTCTATGGAATGATTCTAACCATTTTCCTAATTTGTATAAGCAATATCGAAACCTGTGTTATGCTGCGAGGCGGCGCGAAATGTTTCATTTTTTACTGTGAATAGTAGGATTTTGACTGCCTCTAAGTTATTTTTACGATAAACTGTTATCTTTCCCGAGTACCAGACTCACCATCTTAGTACAAAACAGTATCAAATCAGTTCCGTTTGGAAAAATGTAGGTATTCATTGATATCCTTTGGGGGGGGGGAAAATAATGGTTAAAATCCACCCTTTTCGCTTGGGGGGGGGGGGGCATGGCCGGATTGATCCCTGGAATCCTGCCCTGCCTATTCCATTGGCGAAACCCGAGGGGGGGGGGGCAAATGCACGCCTTTGAATGGTCGCTTATGTCCCTTTGAAAAAGGGCCCAAAGATGTTTGATGCTTCAAGGACATTACATTTCCAAAGACGGGGTTTCTGGGGATTCATGGATGAACAGCCATGGAGCGACGACTGGACCCTTGGAGCGACGACTGGACCCATGAAAATTTTCCAGGCCCCTCACAAAGGGCATATTACAAATCGATGGCACAGCCTACTACAATTTGTTTAACTCACCGGATTTGGTCCACTTTGTTTTGAAGGAGAGTTTTTTTCCTAAAATTATCCTCACCTGGGGGCCCCCAGGGGCGGATACCAGGGGCCTCTTGTGCCACTCCGTGGTGGGGGCCCCCGAGACAATTAATAACCCCTCTTTCGGTCAAGGGGGTCTTGAGGGTCGACAGAGGGGCTCTTCGGGGGTCGACCGGGATAACTAGAGGGTTGACCGGGGTCCTTGGAAGGCGGATCTAGGGCTTCATGGATGCACATTTTGAACAACCAAGGCATTTGGAGCATCAACTGGACCTGGCCCATTTGGCTAGTGCACCACTGCACGAAATAGGGCCTGTGCCCACGGTACTCTCACAAAAACTCGCCGTATTTAGCCGGCCGGGCCAAATACGTCGAGTATTTGATTGCGGATGCACCTTGGGGCCCTGGTAAAAAATAAATGTGTTTGTGATTGACATTGTTATATAAATATGACCATCTACAAATATAGTAGACCGAATCCGGCGAGTTTTTATTTGTGGGGTTACTTTATGCCCCTTGATCACAAATTGACTTCTTCTGGAGTGAATCCTGGGTACGACACTCCCGCTTTCCCGTATTTCCGCTTCTCATCTGATTTGATATTCGATGATTTTATTTATTTTCATTGAAAAAAACTTCCAAACATACTCAAAAAACGAAATAAATCTTGGAGAACGAAATATGGACGATGCCTTAACTTATTTTTAAAGCAATATATTTAGTTTTTGACTGTCTTATGGCTCCGTAAGAACCTATGATAGGTCTGGATTTTGTATTAACATTTCAAAATAAGCGCCAGGGGAGGTGGAAGTGAGTCCTGGTCACTAAAAGTGGTAACCATACCCTCGCCGCCGAGAACCACCGACATAAAAACACAATCGATACACATCAAAGTTTATTGCCAGTATATGTATAATAATAATCGGCACGAAATCCGCCACAGCAGCCGCTCGAAGCACCGCAATCTGGTTCACACCCCCAATCACAGTCCCGCCACTCTATCACTCAACCTTCACAGCACAACATACTGCAACACTTCTAGTGATCTGTTCCCGAGGCGACTCTAATCTCCTCCTCCTTGATTTCGGGGTCAAGTTTGAGAAGTTTAGGGGAGGTTTCAGGCGACCTAGAATGGGCTCGGGGCAGATCGCAACAGCCGCGGTAGCGACCGGAGGAACCTGGAGGAGGGTAGAGGCGCCACGGGAACAAACTCTCAGAGTGTTCACATTCACTGGCACAGCCACACCAACCAGACAGCCACTGATAGCGCTTGAGGTACGAAAGGAACTGCTTGGGTAATCCATGTTGAGACTAAACAGACTATTTTATACATACTGCCGCATCATGGGTAAGATCGAGACAGCACAAAGACCATAATTATGCGTTTGGTCGCCGGGAAAACGATGCTTCGCTGCTATGCTAAAAATATTCTTGGAGGAGGCACCACCTGAGTAAAGCGTCTCAATACTCGAAAGGGTACATTAATGACCTTTACTTTCAGTAGGCACAATACTATACCGAACAGTAAACACGATATGATAGATTAAATCAACATGCTTACTAGTAAGAGATCAGACTTGGCCTTGGTGGTCCCTAGGAACTTGTAAGGTCACACTGATTCTATATGGGTTCGTTGTATGAATTAATCAAGTGTGAAAAACATTCTTCACGCAGGCAAATACATCAATCAACCTCAAATACTTTCACAATCGTGGCCTACAGATTCCAACCGATTCGAAATTCAATAGCTGGGCCAGCTTAATCAAACTATTACAAAACACTTAATACATTTGTCTCGTTCGGCCCACGAGCAGTGGCATAAAGAGACAACGCTTTCACATGCCCATGATAGTAGCACGTGCCCGCTGGCTTCAGGAACAACACACACGCACGCACACAGCACGATATGCTGCCGATTCGTCAGCAGAAGGGAGATGATTAGCTTACAGCTCCGATACTTGATCGGAATAAAGATGCCTCCGAATACACACCGCAAATACATGATACTTGGCTGGGCTACTTGTGGCGGATTGACACAATCATGCAGGGTTCACATATCAAAGTGATTGTAAATTATTCACAAATATAACACCCTGAAATTCGAGCTTCTCAAAACCACAATACTCGAGACTACAAATATGCAGGAGTCACCTACGCTTAAACACTACCAATGTTGTTAAAGTTGATATCGACATATATAAAGTCAACTCATATTAATCACAGTTCGACGTTGGGCTAACGTCGGCAGATGTCGGCATCTCGGCAGCGGCATGCCGACGGCCAGCCGACGTCGGCATGTCTACTGGGATTGTATTACTGACTAAGACAACCCGTCGTGATGTCAACTTCTTCAGTTGGTCTGTCAAAATCGGCCATTTTGAATGACCAACTGAACAAGTGAACATTACGAAACGCGTCTTGGTCAGACATAAATCGATATGAGTTGACTGTTTACTAACAATGTTGTGAAAGCGAGCCAGTCGCGGTAGTTTTGTTACCGCAGGACTCTAGCCTCCTTTCATTACACGCTTCTTCCAAAGCCGACCAAAGTATGGTTACTACTTCTATCTAGACAATACATAATATACACAGAGAACTCGGGAGATAAATACGAAGGCACATCGAACCTGAGATGCACTAATCCCAGTCTCCGGCCTTCCTACACCTGTTCATCAGTAAAACCTAGAGACATCCTATCAAGTCCTACGCCTTCAGTGAAAATCCGCGACCTTTCCGACGCGACATCAAACTACGGTAGAAACACACACGGCAAACGACAACACTTAGACTTACAGATACACACAGAGACAGAGGAGTCACCTGTCCCATCTGAACACAAGGCACGACAAACCACATAGCAGCAGCTGAGAAGTGCCATGTGGGAGTACCAGCTGTGTAGCGCTCGGATAAGAGGTGCCCTGCAGCGTGCTGCACCGTGTGACGAAAGGAGGCGGACGTGCCAGAGGACGTACTGCTACGGTGTCAGAGCACGTACTGCTACGGTGCCAGAGCACGTACTGCTACGGTGCCAGAGCACGTACTGCTACGGTGTCAGAGCACGTACTGCTCCCGTGCCCGTCCCTCGCTGGCGCCCGACTGCGGCTAACCGGCAACATATACATTAGAATGTGCCAAAAAAACACAATTGTTGAAAAGTATTGGGGTTTAGGGCTAATGTGGTTCTCCGATACCAGGCGAGTGAACGGTGTAATTTTCATCCATATTAAAGTTGGTCTAAAGGCTGAAACACAGTCTTCGCGCAGATGCGCGAAGTGGATGCGAGTGCCTTTTGAGGAACCCCTAAACCAACTCCAATATGGATAAACACGGCACCATTCAACATGCCAGGTCTCTGAGAACCACAGTAACACTGAGCACCAATACTTTTCAACAATTGTAATTTGTGGCACACCCTAATCTACATGGACCCAACGTAGCTGCGGCACGTCGACCTGATGGCTGCCTTCGCCACCGGGACCCGGGAGCCGCTGGGCTACGGTCCTCCACGGGGACCCCGAGGAACCAACAACAACAACAACAACAACCTGAGGATAGAGCAGCGCCACAGCTCACAGTCACCGAGTACAACCAAAGAGCGAACACATGACGAGGCACGACAAACAAGTGGCACGCGCTCAAACCCACCTCATCTAACCTTCACACCTGCCCACCACGGACCGCCCCGCGGATGCTACGACCGGCGGCAGCAATGCAGCGAGGGGGCGCGGCGGGGGTTTCCTCCCAGCGCCACCCTGCCTCGAAGCTCCTTCCACTCCTGCTACACCTTCTCGTTCCGGCGGAGGAAGACAGCCGGGCCGGGGAGGGGCCCAGCCTCCAGTGCGGCCCACAGGGCGAGTAAAACTGACAGGGGCGTTCACCAGCTCGTTGAACACGGTCTCGCGGCTGGGTCGGCGTACACGTGGTGGGACGCGCCCAGAATCGTCTGCGCAGAAGGGAGAAATGCGGCGTCACATTGGGCTAGTGGCGATCAAAAACCAAAGGTAAGGGGGCGGGGAACGACAGCTTTCTAAAGGCAATTATTTATGTCATGAGTCATGACTCATGTACTAAGCTGGAAGCCCAGGTTGAAGAGGCATCGTTCATGGGATTGGGAACGAGAGAAAAGAGAGAAATAAATTGTAATGGCCTGCCGCTGTTAGGCGATGTCGGCCCATATTTGGGCCGTGGGCCGATTGGGAACAGTAGGCGTTCCCTACGACGATAAGATCTGAACAGTCGGGTGTCCAACCCCCATCGGCCCCGTGGTGTAACGGTTAGCACTCAGGACTCTGAATCCTGCGATCCGAGTTCAAATCTCGGCGGGACCTGCTTTTTCAATCAACCTCATCGATTTTTCCAAGGCACACCATAAACGTAAGCACCGATCATACATATATCCACCCAATACTCCATACCTATATACATTATCAATAAAAGCACCTAATAAAAAAAAAACACACACACACACTCTAATAACGCGCTATCGCACACTAACCTCTACATCCACGTAGCTGTTTGGCCGCTCGCCGCGGATCTTCTGTCCACAGTCATCGATCCAGGATCGCGATCCGTAGATGGCCGTCATGGGCACCTGGGGGTGCACCTGGCCCACCCGCCGCACCATCGGGTTCTTGGCCCAGCCGAAATCGCTGCTCAGCGTTTGGAACGCCTCCTCACCGCTGCCGAGACGGAAAGCGGCGGTCAGCCGGCCGGTCGGGAATAGTGCTGCCACCTATATCGGCACGACACGCCAGTGGTGCTGCCACCTAGTGACAACATAATTAAAGCAGCGAGCATCCGTGCGCGTGCATACCTGCCGATTCTGTCCAATCTGTGCTTTGATAGCCATGCTACAAGCAAGCAGTAACACGCTAAAAAAAACTTGGACGGAAAAATCTTAATAATTTAACACGGCCCGTTTTGGGGTATTCAAAGCACTTGCTATGCAAGCTCTTTGCTATGCAGAATAACCGAATGATTTTTAGCAGAGCAACACTGCGTCAGACGTCACAACGACGTACATAAACTTAAATGCATACATACATTTCATCACACAAAATCTTCAGTCACGCCAAGATCTTATCATGCATCGTTCTGACCTATCTCAGCTCGACCTACACAAACTTCCAAGGATGAGTTCATACAAACTACTCCACCAAACACTCCCACCACCCGACAGCAGGGCCTCCGCTCCCACCTGGGCGTCTGAGGCGTTGCAGTGGTAGATGTAGTTGGCCATGTAGTTGGTGCCGGACGGGCTGCGTACCATCGAGGAGAACTTCTTCATCAGGTCAGGACGCGCCTTGGCGATCATAGTGGAACCTGCGTGGACCGGCGCACGGAGGGGTTACTGCCTGATCCGGTAGTGACCCACACGCCATACAGCACAATCGAAGACATTTCAGACTGCGCTGTCCAGTTGTTCAACTTCCTTACGCTGGGCCTAATCTCGTCATCCACAATGCATCCTATAAATTGTATATCATGCGCGCAAGTTCAGGTTATACGCAATTCAGTAACAAACAATATCAGTCCCACACCGAGGCATGTTATTGCTTTACACTGGTAATAAAGAACGCAAGCCTCTCGTCTTTGAGACACGTGGTGAAAAGATTGGCATTTCAGCCCATTTCATTATTACATGATGTCAATAACCAGATTCAGATACATTTAGAGATTCCAGAAAACCTTCTTGTATGTTACTTCTCAAGGTGTTTGTTTGTTATCTAGCATGACGCAGCGACTCCACTGCAGACCCTGCCCAACTATATCAGCGCTAAAGGCGCAACAAAGTAAGAACAGTTTTGTATAATGGCTACCTCCACGCTCATGCATCCTGCAGACGCATAGAGCACAGGAAGACTTTACTCAACCCACGCGTCCGCAGCAGGGAGACTCCGTAGCTTACCCACAGCGGTCCACGCCGCCCAGGAGATTCTATCGTCTATCCCAGGAAGACTTTACTCACCCCAGCGTCCGCCCAGGGGAGACTCCTATACTACGCACACCCAGCGTCCGGCCAGGGAGACATCTCCTCACCCCAGCGATTCCGGCGCCAAGGAGGACTATTTACTCACCCCCAGCTCCACCCAGGGAGACTCCTACTCACCCCAGCGTCCACCCATGGGTAAGACTCTTCTCACACCCGGACGTCCGCCAGGGAGAACTCTACTCACGCGCGCCAGCGTCGCCCCGAGTGGCGAGCAGCAGACAGCGCGATACATTTCAGCTTGAAACGAAGGAGAGGACGCCTCGCACCACCAGGGGGATGCGTAGCCGGTACGCCTCGTTGGAGACGGGCTCCGAGAAACCCCACGGATCAGCCAGCACCAGATGCTCCAGACTGGCGGGGACGGGGGGGTCAGACGACAGGAGGAGGGAGGGAGGGGTTGGCCGCACGGACGGCATGATTGATTATTGATGTTATAGGGCGCGTCGAAAGCGAAGGTCATTTTGCACCCATTCACCGACAGAAAGGAGCGTGACACTGTTATTTAGCGGGACTATAGGGCTCAAATGAATTGACTGCAATGGTTCCGAAACGATTCGTGGCTATCTCGTATCTCGGTCACACAATGAAGTGTACCACCTACAGATCACATAATGTGCGGTTAACTCGCAATGCAATATGAAACTGCAAGTACAGGGTGGCACTCAACCCACCAACGGCGCGACACTTAAACGAAACCCCATGGCCCTGCAAACAACAATGACGTGGCAGTGCTTCCAGGGTGACATCACATGACGTCACGTGACATGCCTCGGCGCCGTGCTCACCGGTCCGGGTACTTGAGGGCGTAGGCGCAGCTGAGGAAACCTCCCATCGAATGGCCGAGCAGGATCATTCGGTCGATTTTCATCTCCTCGCGCCACTTCTCATGGCCTGCAGAGAGCAGAATATGGGCGTAGGTACAGCTGGGCGGGAGGCAGTGCAGGAGGTCAGGCAGGCACACAGGCAGGCAGGCAGGCAGGCAGGCAGGAGGCAGATGGAGGCAGGCGGCACGCAGGCACAGGCAGGCAGACATGGGCAGGCAGGCAGGCAGGCAGGCAGGCAGGAAGGCAGGCAGCGAAGGCCTACCGTCTGGAAGGACGATCGATACAAAGGCTTGGAAGAGCGATGCAAATGATGTGCACGTAATAAACTAAATATCGTCTCTGTACCGTGCAGTGTGGCGCTTGCAAAAAATAAGCTGGAAATTGGGTTCATGGTGAACGGGGAAATATCCCGGCCAGTTTCTAACCACCGCCAGTTGGGTGGCAGTGGTTAGAGAAAATCTGTCGAGTCATGCCGACGTACCGGAATTGAGACACACTGGTCCTCAGTTCATTGGCAGTGGAAAAACCTTCCCCCATGAGCGAGTTACTCGGGAAGGCTATGCTATTATGAGGACATCTTCGAGCTGTAAATCCGTCATTCTGGTACTTTCACTTCACTAACAAAAAGCGCTTTACCACGTTTTTCCGACAAGTTTTTAGCTCTCTAAATTGCCGAAATTCAACGTTACCAATAACAGCACAGCACAGATCACACCAAGGACAAGTAACCCGCGCTCGGCAACCACCCCATCTTCAGATCCCGCTCAGGGCAGCAACAACGCCGGACCAGTGCCGAGCCCTGCCCCTCCCCCCACCGTCTTCCAATGTGTGCGCAACGCAGACATAGGCGGCAGCCGGCGGTTACGTAACACCCACCGTCCGCCGTGCGCCAGCGGCAGCGGCGGCGGCGGCGGCCGGCTGAACCATGACACGACATATTTGACCCGTAGATCGTCTGACCGCCGAGCCGGCGTCGCCGGTCCGGGCTTCGCGAACCACCGCGTCAGTCGGGGGAGGGGGGAGGGGGCATGAGCGAAGGATTTGTGGGTGGACCCTGGTCAGAAGTAACGTCTCGCAAGGCCAAGTCTGACCACGGAGACATGACAACGTTTAGCAAGCGTGTCATGCAACGTAACGCATGCTTGGTGTACACATCTAAGATTAAGTTGGTTTCGATATCACGCAGCAATCGATCAGCAGAAATATCAGGTACGCTACTACTCTCATTTGAGCGTTTCAAATATTGATGGCACATTTCTGTCCATTTCATCTTCAATTGCGTCAAAGCTCTCAAATTTGGCAAGTAATGCCTCCGACACTAGACCGATACGGAATCAGGTAGCGGCCACGTAGAATATTGGCCGGTAGTCCAGTGTTACGATTTTAATGACCGATCGACTGCAATTACGATGTGGGAGAAGAATTCGCAACTGACAACTGACTTTAGTCACAAGCCAGTACTTCAAGAGTCAAGACTGTCTTTTTGAAAACAAAATAAAAACTTAAAGTAGTTAGAAACACTGATTTTCTTTCAGTATCGTAAATCAGCGGACACGCAACCACTCTGTAGTCCTATATACCAAGATTATAAACAAGTGTGATATCCAGGTTAGAACTTTCAAGACAATTCAACTTAACATCCACAATTCACTACATTCTATATTAGCCACGACATCAGCAGCAACAAAGTGTTTCTCGATCCACCAGCCACCACCGCCGTCTAGCATCACACAAGTGGAGCGAGCAGTAATACAGGAAGTCCCCAATCGAAGGAACCCGGACTGGGGAGGGGGAGGAATGTTGACAGAACCCGCTCGAAGGCAGCCCGACTCTCACCTCTACATACTGGGCCTCCGCCTCGGTTGCATCCTTGCTGAACTCGGGACGAGAGGAGCGGCCGAAACCTGCCGGAAGTAGACAGTTTCCGGTCAGTCTGATGTTACGTCGGTCAGCGGGATAAAACAGTTCGACAGTATCGCCAGAGGCCGTGTCAGAGTCAGCTGTGCTCAGCTGATCCCGATACGGGTACGGGAATGATGAACAATGTGTGAAGAGTGTCAAGCTGTAATGAGTGAAACATATGGGTACGGGAATGATGAACAATGTGTGAAGAGTGTCAAGCTGTAATGAGTGAAACAGAGCGCCAACTTTCAGGAGGTTTAAGATAAAGCAGAAAGAAACGTCTGTTTGAACTTTAAAGCGTAATGCTTCAGAACTTAATCATCCTGGATATTGTCAATGCTGCTCAAACAGTCACAATGCAAAATTTTCCTTTTTTAAAACCATTTTTCAGCACGTAAATATATCGGAAATTTCGTTCCTTTACAACTTCTACAAATAGTGGTGTATCATTGGCTTATCTACTCGACTTCAATTGGAATTTGGCCATAAAAAAACAAAGTTCCCTGCTTTTACTCGATCTTTACAGATCTCGATAAACGCGCCGTGAAGCGCCGAAATACTAAAGCAACTTTTCTCCGGCCCTTCCCAGCGCCATCGTTCTGAATCTATTCCAGACATTCCAGCCAGTAACCGCTGACTAGACAGCGCTTGACGGCGCTCCGATCCGTTAGTCATCATTACTCAGCAGTCAGGGGGAGGGAGAGGGGAGGGGGGGGGGCAGAGCTCAGCCGCCGGACACTCCGGGCACCCCTCGCTTCGTCACTCCTCTGTCCCTACTCTGAAGCGGCGTCTCGAGGTGTCCGCAGTCCGCGCCGCACGTCCGTCCGATGTGACCTTCGGTCGATTGGCCAAAGGTCGGGGCCACGGCCGACTTCTCTGCCGGACGACGCATATCGCGGTCTGCCCTTGCCCTCTGGAGTGTGACGTGTTGCGTTGAGAACTTTGATAGTGTGCAGTCAGCTCGTGTCAAGGCACCCAAGGACTACTCAGGAACCGCGGGCAAGCTGTCCCCCAATACTTTTCTCGAGTGGGGGCGTCGGCCTCCTAACTTTGAGGATAAACAAATTTCGATTTATTATCTGCAGTATACCCATGAGCGTATAAGAGATAACCCAAATCAAAGATGGGATAATACTTTTGTATCAAAAAAATGATTTGTTGATTACCCTCGCGATGACTCCACGTGACCCTGCAGGGTCACTCGATTTGCAAAATGCAACGGGTTCATGCACCAACGACTATTTCATATATAAACATTATTCCTTAGATCCTCGAAGAATTGTCCGACAGCCACTGCCTATCCTCGGAAAAGGGAGCATTTGAATATTTCCCGGCATTGACTTATAATGGGAAGTCAGAATGGGACCCGCACACCTTACTTCACAGATTATACACAAAATCGGAAAGCATACACACCGAATCTATTACGGAAAGCGAGCGCGACAGCGCGGAGCGCGAGTCCTCATTGAAACCGGATTTTTCTCACATATACACGCGGCCCGCCCGAACCCGCACCCCGGCCCGGCCAGAACCGCTGACGCCTGGTCCAGAAGCCTTATATCTTTTGCAATTTCCCTGCATCTTCCGAATTCGACACAACGGTTTTCGCCACTGATTAGCCCCATTTCAATGACTATTAATGATTATTTACATGTCTTTCTCATTGTGATGGGTTCCCATGGCCCGTTACACGTGGCCCGCTCAACGGTGTGCTCAGAACAGTATTGCATCCTGCTGTAGCTGAGAAATCGGCTGGACCTATAAAGCTCGAATAATTTGAATGTGAGGCTGGAGACCACAGCCTCACTCGGCTAAATGTTCACAGTCAAACTAAACTCTGGGTCACACTGCGCACGTCGCGCATCTCACCCCTGTCCCCGCTCCACCGGAAAACTTTACATGCAAAGCATCGTTGGCAATACCGGAAGACTAATATCTCGGCAACCAAAAGTCGTAAAGCAAACACGGTCAAACACAGACGCGTAGAGAAAACGATATCCGCCCCGGCGTCATCGCACTATGTTGTTCGATCAAGCGGCGCGTGGACACCCTGCAAAGTTTATGGCTAATAAGCGCAAATCATGTATTTATGACGTCTTTACAATTTAATCATCCGACATATCGCGCGACGTTGAAGCGCGATGAAACAAACACCTATCTGTATGAATGTACCGTTCTAAAACTCGCTATGCAAAAATTGACGGTTTACATGGCAGTATTTCGCTGTTAAAAATCTGCCTGTAATATTTTTATTGACGATTCATAACATTTCCTATATACACACCGCGCGTAGCTTTCACACAACCAACACGTGCAGACGACTAAAAATGATGCAGCTGTAAAGCGTCAACTCACAACTCCATCAATACGCCACCTCTCAAAATGAATTATTTGCTCTACAAACATGTAAGCTTACTAATCGCAAAATAAAAAATACACGCCCCCCCCCCCATTAAATACCCTCTTTAATTTTTTTAAAAGTCTTCAACAGTATCAATTTAGTTCGGATCCTACTTTGCGACCGTCTGCCCACAAACTATACACTATAGCGATAAATAATTATAAAAGCATGCTTTGCATCAAGACGCAACCTCCGTTGGACTGGGTGATAAATTCGACGCGGATGTTACTCGGACTACGCTCGTCCTTCCGCCGTTTTAAGGCGTCCTCTACTGTAATGTATATATCAACTTCACGAAACGCTGTAAGTTTGAAACTATGATCAGCTCCATTAAAACTGTTCGGCTTTCGTACGACCCTGTCAAACATTTTTGAAGGTGAGGTCACTTGACATGGACTTGTGACCTGACCTAGATGACCTCAAATCAAAACTTTTCCAAAGTGTGTGTAATTGATGCCCAAACAGGTATACAAAATTTGGCGGCGCTGCGCGCCGCCCGTTTATTTAGGCTATCCCCGACAAAAACTTAGAGGGCAGTGGTCCCTGAAATCGTGTCTCACACGAAGTGTGATAAACTGCTGAGAGGCCACGCTCACTATTCCGCCAGAAGGCAGGTGAATGATGATGATGGCAATGATCGATGATGATTTGGGCTTAGTTGCGCCTCAACTACTACAGTTACGAGGCGCCCATTAGAAGGTGAATATTGAAATAACAATTTGTATGATAATAACCCAATAATCGATGCTTCCGGTTGTCAGTTTGCTATGTATTTACCAAAATATAGTTGTCTATTTTTTAAATACAATTGCGTAACTTCATTGCAAGTTCAGAAGAATTAACAACCCAAAAAGTATGCTGCGGTCAGAGACCCACACGCAGGTGACCGCACAGCTGACTTCTGACGGGGTAGAACAGACTGGAGCCGTATCACCGCACCATGACGTGCTGATGGGAAACTCAGTATACATTGCCCCGGCCGGACACATTGACGGATTGACAGTTTGACAGATCCGACGCTGCCCCGTCCGCTGCAGTCGCTGCAGCAGCAGCAGCGCAGTACGGCCGGCACACGCGGCAGTCCAGGCAAACATAGCCAGTGTCGAGACAAAGACACGCCGCCGCATGTTGCCAAATCCACCCCAGATCCACCCTATGTTCAGGTCCAAATCAGCGACTCAAACTTGCACAAAAATGAATATTCATAAACTGATCGCTTTCCAGTATCATGAATCGTCAACATTTGTATTGAGTCACCAGTACAACGACCAAACTAAAGCTGTCTATAGGCCTGTTCCCGTCGCATCTCTAACCTCCTCTAAGTTGCTCCATCTGCTCCAGTCGTATTCTCTAACACGGAGCAGTTGCAGTTGGAGCAAATTAGAGGAGGTTAGAGACGCCACGGGAAGCCACAATTGCCTCTGGCGCCAATTGGCATTCCCTGTTCTCTACTTCCGCAATTCTGCACCAGCAGGAGTAGGAACCGACGACGGCTCAGAAGTATGACGTCATAAACCAACCCCATCCCAAATCCCGGGGACCCAGTATCCCCTCTGCTTCACGCTGATTGGCTGGGCACTGGGCAGTCATCGGGAGCCGTGAACAGCACCCCGGCTCACACCCACACTGGCCTAGCTGCCGCACGCCACAACTTACAGGCAGCGAGCGATATCAGAGCTACAACTCCAAACTTGAACGCTAATTGGCGCATGGCGCACATTAATACTCATTCACCAATCGGGTGGCAAGCAGGCTCTGGCACAACGCCACCACCTTGCTGAGCCAGTGACCGGGCTCAAATCCCTCGATGGAGCCTCTGCAAGTCAACCCAGCCCCCACCCCTCCCCAACTGTACCCCTCGGAACAGAGTGATAATTCTAGTTACCACTTCTTCCCGAGGTGAACACGACGCTCGGTCCCAAATCCCCAACCACAACTCACCGATGTTGTCGAAGGCGTAGACGGGCCGGTTGGCGGCAAGCGCGTCATAGTTGAGACACCAGAGGCCGACGCCGGAGGCGAACCCGTGCACCAGCACCAGTGGCACCTCGTCCTCCTTCTCGTTGAAGGCGACCGTCCACATGCGGTTGGGTTTGCTGCCGACCACGGGCCCGATCTCCACGTAGAAGGAGCGGTGCGGCCGGGGCACGACTGGGGGGCGGTACAGAGGAGTCGGTGAGACGTGTTCAAGATTCTATTTTTGCTTGGGTGTCAGAGTGGAAATTTCGAGCCCCAAAAGACCATGAGAGTGGACAATTATGTAGAAAATGGCAAGATGTTGATTACTGTTTTGAATATGAAAAGCAGTAGTTATCCTTGAAATCATGTGTTTTCAGTCAGTATCTATTTATGTCAGAATCAATATCAAAATTAATAATTTGAGAGTGGAAAATTCACTACTAAAATGGAGAATGAGAGCACGGAAAACTATCACAGTTGGGTGTCATTTCCCACCCAAATCAACAAATTTGGGGACACTGCAGTGAGATCGGGGGTAGGGATTAGGGAGTCGACAACCAGTGCAGTGGCCAGCGAGAGTTGAGAGCGTGCAGAAGTCATACACATTGGGATTTAAGGTAAAACCGCTATATTTATGGAGACATTTGAAGACAAAAGGACTGAGGA
>VOPJ01009383.1:0-13148 GCA_014673585.1 Semibalanus balanoides
CCCAGGAGTTTCCGCTACCCACCATCTCTTGTCGTCCAGGTTCGTTTGGCCAAAGATGCGAGCCGATGTTCAGATCCACGTCCGCACCTGCACACACTGCCAGCGATCCAAGATCCAGCGCCATACAAAACAGCCCATGGGCAATTTTGAACCTCCGTCAGCCCGTTTCCGGCACATCCACGTGGACCTGGTCGGACCACTACCGCCATCAGGAGGGTGCTCCTACCTACTCACTGTCGTCGACAGGTTCACCCGGTGGCCGGAAGCAATTCCAATCCCCACCATGGACGCCCAGACTGTGGCACGGCACCTCATCAGTGGCTGGATTGCCAGATTCGGTGTCCCTGAAGTAATCACCACCGACAGAGGATCCCAGTTTGAGTCCAGACTTTGGACTGAAGTCATGAAACTCCTGGGAACATCGAGGATCCGAACCTGCGCCTACCATCCAAAGGCAAACGGCATGGTGGAGCGATTCCACCGACAGCTGAAGGCAGCTCTGCGGACCGAAGAAGACGCCACTCCTGGTCTGACAGCTCCCCGCTCGTTCTGCTCGCATCGGTCGGCATCGAGGATATTGGCTGCTCTTCTCTGCCGAGCTGGTCTACTGGCTCCCTCAATTAACGCCTCCCTCCGAGTGCTCTGACCGTTCGTGACGATCTGTCCACAGACCATCCTCTGGTTCCCGTCTCCGTGCTGCACATGTCGGAGCCACCGTCACTGCCACGCACGCCTGGATCCGCAAGATTCTCGTCTCACGAGGACCTTGGAGACATGTTCTCTACATCTTTCTCCGTGTGATTCCATCGAAACTCCTTTCCCGTTGCGTACGATGGACGCCTACGCGTCCTCATCCCGCAAAACCTCACGCCATCATATCGATCATCGGGGCGACGAGACACGGTCTCGCTGGCCGCGCATGCAAGCCGGTTTCGTCGACGCCTCGCCAGCTCCTCTGAACACCATCAGCTATGGACGAAGTGACGGTCGACGGAGATTCGGCGAATTCACCCCACCCAGTCGACACCTGCAACACTCCGACCGCGAGTCTCCGAACGTTTTGCCTCTTCGCGCCGCTTCATACGCGCGTGGGAAGCAGACGCGGTTCTACTGGTGTTGACTAGGGAGGGGTGTTAATGTAGCGGCTACGATCCGCACAGTGCACTATATTTCCAATGTTTCCGAGAGGTGTCGCTTTACCACGTTCCTATGTTTACCTATGTTTTTCTTTATTCATCAACTAGCATATGCATATATCATTTTCATCTCATGCATGTCAATCGAGGGACTTATCTTACGAGGCATCCCTTATGTTTCATTTGTACGCCGAATTCACCGCTTTTGTTATCGCCTTAAGTTTCCTAAAACGGAAAGCCTCAGTTGTACCATTCTAATACTGATGTGTGTCTTTCGCGCGACGCCACCTTATCAAAGTATTCATTACAAAACCAATAGTCGCATTGATAACTGATTGTTAACTCTAAATGTACTCAAAAGTTATCGCCGAAATTAGGATCCCAAGGCGGTTTGCCGTTCCGTTTCACATAACAGCACTATAGCACCGAGAACGTTGAGATCTGCAGCCAGTTAGTTATTGCTTGGAAACATTGGTTTGACTATTGTCTTCGTGGTTATAGCAGTCACTTATCTTAGAGAAATGATCCGGATCGAACACAACACGATGAATCGTAGTGTGTATTTCAAACAGGACAACATGGTAGCCCAACATGAGCAAAATGCTGATCTATTGACGCTTGGAGCTTGGAATGAGGCCCGGACAATGTACAGTTCACACCCAAAAACAGTTAGCTTTCCGTCTGACGCAATGAGCTCAATCACAAATAACGACCACAGCAAACAGCCAACGCGCCAAGCACGCAATCTCAACTGAAACTCAGGTGCACTCTATAATGCACATGTCACATGTGCACCTGTGACCTCCTCCTCCAATAACACCCCACCTCCGGAACGCCGTTCGGAATCTCAGGCGGCGCTTATTGTCTTCAGAGTCTCGGAGTCTCGAAGTTTCGACAAGTCTCTCGAGTCTCGAAAGTCTCGATGAGCGTTTACTCGGTGGCGTCGTCCTTGGTGACAGCGAAGTAGTCGGCCTCTGCGAGCGCCTCGTGGCCACAGTCGGCGATCATCACTTCCTTGACGGGCTTGTCGCGGCCGTCGGTCTTTCCGTTCTCCACCTTACGTACCACGTCCTGCGGGGACAGGGCGGGACAGAGTCAGAACACGAAGGACGCGTCCTGCGGGGACAGGGCGGCACAGAGTTAGAACACGAAGGACACGTCCTGCGGGGGACAGGGCGGCACAGAGTCAGAACACGAAGGACACGTCCTGCAGGGACAGTCCTGCGGGGACAGGGCGGCACAGAGTCAGAATACGAAGGACACGTCCTGCAGGGACAGGGCGGGACAGAGTCAGAACACGAAGGACACGTCCTGCGGGGACAGGGCGGGACAGAGTCAGAACACGAAAGACATGTCCTGCAGGGACAGAGCGCACAGAGTCAGAACACGAAGGACACGTCCTGCGGGGGACAGGCGTCACAAGAGTCAGAAACACGAAGGACAGTCCTGCGGGGACAGGCGGGACAGGTCAGAACAACGAAGGACACGTCCTGCAGGGACAAGGGCGGCACAGAGTCAGAACACGTCCTGCGGGGACGGCGGCACTTAGAGTCAGAACCACGAAGGACGCGTCCTGCGGGGACAGGGCGGCAAGAGTCAAGAAACGACACGCACACCGCTCCATCCGCCGCCGGACAAACGCACGCGGCACAGAGTCAGAACACGAAGGACACGTCCTGCGGGGACAGGGCGGCACAGAGTCAGAACACGAAGGACGCGTCCTGCGGGGGACAGGGCGGCACAGAGTCAGAACACGAAGGACGCGTCCTGCAGGGACAGGGCGGGACAGAGTCAGAACACGAAGGACGCGTCCTGCGGGGGACAGGGCGGCACAGAGTCAGAACACGAAGGACGCGTCCTGCGGGGGACAGGGCGGCACAGAGTCAGAACACGAAGGACACGTCCTGCAGGGACAGGGCGGCATAGAGTCAGAACACGAAGGACTCAGGCGGTAAATGGCGCACGCCATGGGCACTGCTTAGATCGAAGCAGGAGCACAGTTACTGTGCACAGTTTATATAACACCGCGCCACTATCCTGTGTTATTTGGGGTCAATATAAAAACGTTTAATTATTTGCATACGTTATGTTGTGGCTGTGCAGTTCTGCAGTATGTTACTGGCGATGATCAAATATGATGATAAGAATTATAAAGATCAACTCCCCCCCCTCCCCACAACCGCACCATATCAAACTACAGCAATACATAATTATCTGCAGTCCAAGCGCCGATCAGTCGATAATCCAGGCATGAGACCGCCAACGAAGTAAAACGTAACGCACCATTCCCTTGATGATCTTGCCGAAGACGACATGACGTCCGTCGAGCCAGGAGGTCTTCTTGACGGTGATGAAGAACTGGCTGCCGTTGGTGTCCTTGCCGGCGTTGGCCATCGACATCCAGCCAGCGCCGTAGTGCTTCAGCTTGAAGTTCTCGTCGGCGAACTTCTCGCCGTAGATGCTGCGGCCTGAGGCGGAACACACGGTGACAATCAGCTGTCGAGCAGGCGTTTTACTGCATAGTGAGCATAATGAGCATAAGTCAAAATGCTTCTAATAGTTGCATACACAACAAACGACTTAACCCAGTCTTAAATAACAAGACTAAAAAAGTCGAGTCTGGCACACATATATGTAACATGGGCGTTATGTAAACAGACATTAAAGTAAGTACGCTTACTTAAATGTCTAGGGTCACAATGTGTTGCAAACAGCACGAGAGGCAATTCCCGTTTTCCGGGCTGGACAGAACAAAGTGCCACCAGGAAGTCCGCTGATCGGACTTACCTCCGGTTCCGTCTCCGTTGGTGAAATCGCCGCCCTGCAGCATGAAGTCGGTGATGACGCGGTGGAACTTGCTGCCCTTGTAGCCCTCGCCGGCAGGCTTGGTGGCCAGCTCGGCGAAGTTCTTCACCGTCTTCGGCACCGTCTTGCCGAACAGACCGATCTCGATGCGGCCGGCCGGCTCGCCGCCGATGGTGATGTCAAACCATACCTGTCAGCAAACCGGAGCAGAGTGGCTGAATTCAGACATTTTGACATAATACTAGTCCAAAATGTTGAATTGATAAATTTATGAGATACTGGCATATCTCTTTACAAAATTTGTTGCATTAACCCTGGGTGATTGCATCCAATCACACAAGTCACAATACCAGTAATTGACTATAAGAGTAATGGTAAAAGACATGCATTTTATGCCTTAAAAAGTTGAAAATCAGCTGAGGCCTAGGTCTTCTCCCTAGGTCCCAAGGCACTAGGCAGGAGCAATCACAATGGTCAATCAGAGCAATGCTATGCAACGCAATGGTGCCCTGTTGTTTTCCCCTATTACAAATTGTCCTACTTATCGCATTCCCCTTGCGATTGCAATGCCCTCCCATTTGCAATCCCCTAAGCTAATTGCAAACTTAAATACTAAAGGCCATTGACAAACACATTAGAGCATAAACAGCTGCAAAGAATGGATGCCCTTGTAAATTACCTTATCAGTGACTTTGGGGCCAGTGGCTTCAGCAGCAAAGCTCAGGCCCAGCAAGGCCAAGCAGACGGCTGACAGCATCAGATGATGCATTGTGGTATCTGTAAACAACAGGATGAAATGGTCAGCATAACAGATTTTCCGACAACACATACCTACAGTGTCCCTAAATTAAACTTTTGTTAGGGGTCAGAGTGTAAAATTTGAGCCAAAAAGAAATGAGAGCTGCAACTTTTCAGCAATTTGCAATTCCAAACACATTTGAAATATGCATCTGGATTTTAAGACTTGCACAATAAACAAATATGATTGTTAATGTTGATCATTTTTGTTTCCTATATGGCTTCCTCAACATTTTGCTACAATTTATTGCAAGTTGTTTTTTGCCAAAAGTGTGCATAAAGGTACTCTAATTTGAGAGTAACTACCTTATTTTTTAATTGTTTTATTTTTGAGTATTTTTAGATCATTTACATGCATGTCTATCACAGGCTCTTAACACAAGTGTGCCTATTCTTTTGGAATTTCAAATATTTTTAATTACAGTAAGAAGCTATTTGTTTGATTATTGGATACAATAAAATTCATGTCTAAAGTATAATTTTTTACTATGTTCTGTTTTGTATAGTTTTGTTTTGGTATCCATAAGTGATCGCCACTAAAAACAGAGTAAAAACTAAAGATCTTATCTAGAATGGCACACTTAAGACAATAAACTATTAAACTTCCTGTACAAACCATGTTAAATGGAAACCAAGGCTCTGTCCAGCAGCTATCAGTGCACACAAGCTGTTTTTATATTGGCCAGCGCTAACAATATATGCTAGCCTAGCAGTGTAATAGTTAGGACAGTGCTTCTATAGTGAAGGTCTCTCTGACGAATAAGGATAATTTTGTGATGCCATACTGATCTTGGCAAACGTGGAATATCTCAGTAACTAGAATGAATGTGGAGAAACTAAAAATATGGCTAAATTCAGAAAAAAACGTATTCTCTAGATAAATTTCAACACCTCCACATAACCAATGTAAGAAGGCACTAGGCACACTTCCCTTAAGTCACTTACAGTTTTAGGAGTGTTCTATTTTTAAAGTAGTTCCCTACTGTCTCCAACTGAGTTTACAGAATGTGATAAAAGCTGGCAAGTGATGTGAATTGATGCTGCAAACATATCCATCATACAAATAAATGAAATCCGATCCAAGGGACTGATCCACCAATCTTTTGTCAGAATGTTTAATGTTACGGTGATTTAATGCTAAACGTTATCAAAAAGTGGTTCAGACCTGAAACCTGCATACGGCGGTACCTTGACCTGCATACAAAGCTAGAATTGATTTCACAAATATTTACCAATCTTGAAATTAAAATTACCCACCTTTCCACCCTACACCCGAGACGGAACCGGCAGCAGTAACAAAGCGACAGAGGCCGGCCGGCGAGGATGATACGTAGGCAAATGTTGATGCAGCTGTGACAGTTGCGTGGCGCTCTCTCACTGGTTGCGGAGCGATTGTTTACAGCGTACGCCACGTAGGTGCTAAGACGACCTCTATCGCTAGTTGGTTGAAGCTGAGGTTGCTTTACTGCTCCTAGATGTCAAAACTAGCCCATACTCAAGGTGGTATTTATTTTGAATGAAACGGGAGATATCCTGGTCCTGGGCAGTCCAGGGCATATTTTAACGTTCTGTCTGCGTCCCATTTCGGGACGCAGCCCCTTCCCATTTCGGTCCGTTGGGACGCAGCCCCTTCCGATTTTGAGCCACTGCGTCCTGGAGCTGAAATGTGCCCTTGATGGCATAAAGCTTAAAATGAAATGCCATGATTTGCATGAAATGCCAATGATTCGCTTTTTTCCTAGTCCATCCTAACCCTGCCGCTGTGCCCTGCCCTGTGCCCTGCCCTCTATTTTTGATATGCATGAGTTTGAGGGTAGAGGGCTTTTATTAGTCGGTCTGTGTTGCGATAAACTAAAACAGAAAGCACGCAACATAGCTGTACACATTTAGGTGATAGCGGGAAATCATTCACTATTGAGGAAATATGTCGACAATTCAACGTCGACTGTCGAGGCAGTATTTCGATAACAGGCAACAAACAATAACTGAACACCACAGAAAACCTTACATTCCTCAGTTTTGGTGGCGTCACAAACAAATGCCTAAAATGTGGATACATTGACAGCTCGGTGTCGAATGCGCCACGCCTGAACGTGAGAACATTATCCGATTCTGCTCTCTCACACGTCCCTTCGGAGGGTCCGTGAGAGGCATCTCGAACAAAGGAGATCAGTCCGGATCAGGGAACTGTGAGCACTGGCGGATCCAGGGGGTGGGGGCATCAGGAGAAAATGTCCCCTCACAGGAATCTGGGGACATTCAATACAAGGATGCTCGCCCGCGCATTCCCTGCACTGAACGTGAAAAACAATTATCTTAGGATAACACATTTGCCGGGAAAAGTTAACAATTTATCGTACAAATTGACTATGCAGCCAGTCAAAATCCAGTTATTCAGTAAAAAATGAAAATATCGCGCCGTTTCGGGGCATGACATAAATGTGATTATTTTGTTATAGGCAAAATGTTTAAATTTGTACAGGTACATACAAATTTAGAAAATGGAAAATTAGTTCCATTAACTGTCTGGCAGAGGCCCTCCTTGGCTGTCATTGCTGGCCTCAGGGCCCACTCCCTCCACAAAATATTAACTTTCAAACGGGCAGGGTTGTGCTCGACTCATGAGTCGTGAATCAAATTTGACTCAACTCTTGACTGAAGTGAGTTGAGTCAGAGTTGAATCGGTCAACAAATATGTTGTTGAGTCAAGTCAGAGTTGAGCCCAGAGTCACATATATTTTCGTTTGAGTCAGAGTTGAGTCACTTGAATAAAAGCTGAGTTGACTCATTATCACGCGCCAAGTGAATGATTGGAAGCCGCAGAAATGTCGAGATTTGACAGATTTAACACTGTACCTATGACGATCGATACAGTGTGAGGAGGACATGACTTCACATAAGTTGGCACATATATCGTATCTCTCATGTTTGAGGACTGAGAGCACAACCCGCGCTGACCTCCCCGTCAATAGTTATCGTTGTTTTCTAGTCAAAAATGAGTCGACTCAACTTTGAGTCGCCACTCATTTTTTATTTAATCAGCGTTGAGTCAGGGGTTAAGTCAAAGTCGAAATGAGTGAGTCAGAGTCGATTCAAGTAAAAACTATTTGCTCAGACAATGAGTCAGGGTTGAGCCAGAGTCTTTCAGAAATGATTAATGAAATGAGCCGAGTCAGTCGAAATATTTTGAGTTGAGCACAACCCTGCAAGCGGGCTACATGTTTAGCTTGCTAGCCTGTCGAGTTCCAAAAAAGACGATACGAAAGCTAAGGCGCGGACATCGGCACCCGAAAGCTACTCCAGCAGTGCCCAGCTTGTAAGACCAAAGTGGGGACCATGCCAGGACCATCTTCCCAAGCAATCTCCCACCAGGCTCCTCCAGATCCACAGTGATCATTTATGCGCGGAAAAGTCGTTCTGTCTCTGGCTGGCCCCGGTCGACTGTTTCGCGGCCCACTCAGGATTTTACTCCGGGTCCCGACACAGAAGGAATCACCGCACAAAAGACAGGAATCCTGCCCCTAGCGCCGCCAGCTCGCTCCCCTCTTGTGACATCATAACTGACTTGCGCCGCCCCAGCAGGGTAGCTAGGGCCAGTCGCCAGTTGTCTCCCCTTGCGGCGAGCGATGTGGTTTAGCAGCGCCCACCGAAGTTCGGAGCGCCAGCCAGGCTGCAGCTGTCACGGATGAGCGGCGGATAACCAAAGCTGCCAGTGGACACGCCCACCAGCTTCGACTGGCCGGCTCTGAAGGCGCCAGCTGCGGGTTTCCCGTCTGGTCGGCAGTGACTGATCCATAGACATGCAGTGTCGGTGGATTGTATTTTAGGGTGGGTGGACAAGACAATCTCCAGGGGGCCTCCTGAGCGCGTACCGAGCGCTCAGGGGGCCTCCCATTTTGAGGCTGTGGGCCCTTAACAACTTATATAATTTTAGGAGTTATGCATTTTTGTTATGTAGTTCTGGAACTCTGGACAGTACCAGACACCCATTTTCCGGTGTAGTGACAAGCGCTAGTTTTTTAACATCAAAATCGCATTTAAAACCGCTTCGTGCCGAGGGGAGGGGTGTTTGGACGCCCCTTAATTTTTGTATTGCGGTCGCCACCGTTTTTACCACAATTGTCTCGGCATCAATGACCCGCATCCGTTTTTACTCTGATAAAATATTTAATTTTGCACGACGTATTGCAGGTCGGGAGGTCAAGAGCCTGACATGCATGGAGAAGTGAGCCTCAGAGGCCAGAGCACAGTATTGTTGCGCCAAAAATTATCAGCCAATATCTGCTCTCTCAAGAAAGTGTCACCTGCAGTACTAGTCTCTTTTCGAAACAAGACGATCTGAAATATGCAAACTATGCAAACTAGTCAAAAACTGGACCTTGCCATCACGAAAACAGGTTTTATTTTTCACTTTCATATCGTGGCTCAAAATTATGGAATAGTTTTCCTTCTCAGATAAGAAACTTATAAAAAATGAATTAAATCAATACATTCCAAAGAAAGCAGACACTGGTGAGTTACAATAATACGATTAGCAAGAGTAGTAACTACAAACAAGCCCTGGATATTACATACATTGTGCGCTTTGAATCTTGTACCTACCAGTGTAAATACCGAGCGGGTGAGAAGCACCACCGCCAGCGAGGTTTCTCGCCGTGTAGACAGATCGTTACCTAGATCCGACCCGACCCGAATGTAACATTTTTCAAAAGCTTATTGCTCCGTAACCATTGAACCGATCATGTTCGGAATTGAACCCTTGGATAGTATCTCCAAGTAAATTTGGGCTTGTATAATAGTGCGTCAATGATAAAGTTGTGGGCCCGCTGGCCGGTGGTATAACAGCGGCGTGCACGCGCAAGAAGTGGAGGCATGTCGAAAATGTGCTTTTGAAGAAACGTACAACTTTTCAGAGCTTAATTACTCCGCAGCCAACCTGTTCGAGTTTTTACCATTGGATAAATCCGTCGACATTTTTGGGTATATGCATTCCGATCACAGCACAAGACACGCTCAAAACGTGGGGCATGCCAAAACATTGAATTTTGAGAAATAACGTTTTTTTCAGAAGTTCATTTTTCCATAACGATTTCAACCAGTTACGTTCGGGTTTTTAATATTGCATAGGACTGCTGAATAAATGTTGATATTGTTCATGCATAGGACCACTGAATCAATTTTGTTATTAGCATGTTGCGTCATGATAGGAATGGTATAGCAATGCGTCGCACGATCAAAGGAAGGACATATCAAAGGTATATATTTGGGAGAAAACGTAAGGCTTTTCAGAAGCTGATTAACTCCACAACCATCTAACCCCTCTTGTTCTGATTTCTTACCATTGGATAGGTCTAATCGAATCATTTTTGTTTTTGTTTGTATAGTGCGTTCCAGAACAGGGTGAAATCAACAACGCGTGGCAGCGCGCCAAACTTCGGGCTTGCTCAAATACTGCTTGTTGATGCAAATCGCGATCATTTTGAATAAAAACGGCGTTAATTCAAACTGTAACCATATTTTGATAAGAGTTGGGAGAAAAAGTTTAGCAGCTTGTTCATTGTAAAGGAAGTTGTTAAAAATGATCATTTGGTGCTAAAGATATATTATTTTATTCAAAAGAAAAGGCCAAATTGATTTTCTTACGGGTTTCGATTACAAATCAACATCAGAAGAATGAAAATATCACCGTTCTTTTCCGCCAAAATTCAAACACTGTCAGAGGTAAAACACTTACAACACCCTCCCTCTTGTAGGAAATCGTCATCGCTTTCACGCTTCACAATGTCATGTCATCCATATCCTGCCCATAGAGATCAAATATACATTATATCCATTTTCACAACAACGCTTTGAGTCGGTATAGTGTTTTAACCTCAATGCATTGTGATTTACTTCTAACTTGTCTTGGTAAAGCGTTTACGGTGAAGGATTTGTATCTATCGGTTGTTTGTTCTAAGCTGTGCCTTTGCATGATAAATGTCTTGACAGTGTATATTTTTGTGCAGTGTTCAGCGGGTTGACAGCTTTGTCAGGATCATGGAAATCATGCTATCTCTATGATCCTGTCAGTGCTATCAGCTGAGCACTGCAAGAGCTTGCACTGTCGGTTAGAGATATTATATAGGTACATTCATGTATATATGATGGTTCTACTGGGCGGTGTTCGTTTTTTCTTTTTTGCGGAAGTTTTGATGTATATGGCAGCGTTGTTGTAACAAATGGATATAATGTTATATTTGATCTCTATGGGCCAGGATATGGATGACATTGACATTGTGTAAGCGTGAAAGCGATGACGAATTCCTACAAGAGGAGGTGTTGTAAGTGTTTTACTCATGACAGTGTTTTAAGTTTTTTTGGCGGAAAAGAACGGTGATATTTTCATTCTCTGATGTTGATTTGTAATCGAAACGCGTTAGAATAATTTTGGCCTTTCTTTTGAATAAAATAATATATCTTTTAGCACAAATGATCATTTTGAACAACTTCCTTACAATGTACCATATTTGACTTATTTTAAGAGCCAAGTGTGCGCCATTTTCCGTGATAAATTTAGTTTTAGACATCATAGCACATGAGCACGTGCAATAAATTAGGGTTCCTGGGTAATTCAGACCCCTCTATTACATCTCAGAAGATACTGAGCCAATTAAATAAGGATATTGATATTTTACCAAAACAGTAAAGTTTGTATTTTAAATCGAGAAGCGAGGCCAAAATGTGGTCGTTTTAATTCGCCATTGGGCTGGGGGTGCGAACCCCAGCCCACTGAGGGGGTTTTCGCATAGCTAAAAATGAACCAGCGCTATCACCGCCGAAACTTCAGGCACCTCTCCTTCATCAAATGTTGACTTCTTCTGCGCAAAAATGAAGCAGTTTTGTCTATTTGTTTTAGTGATATTAAATTTAGTGACGTCACTACACACGAGTTTGACGCAAAAATTGGCGAAAATTTAACAGGCTGTACAAAGATTACTTTTCAGCAAAATGCAATACAAAAATGTCGAAAGATAGAAAATGTCAAGGGCTTAAAAATGACTTTCTTCGATTAGTGAACATTTTTGGTTTTGATCCCGATAAACTAAAAAACAAAACCCTCAAAATCAAAAACCTTCAAATATTCATAAAAAAACTAAATATTTGTAAGAGAGACACATATGGACAATACCCAAACCAAAAACTAAAGCAATATCTTTATTTTGGAAAGATTTATAAAGTTTGCGTAAATCATGACTCATGATGTCATTTTTTAAATTATATTTTTAGGCTTCCAATGACCAGATAAATGCAAGTAAATGGCATCTACTTAATGTATCTTTTATACAAAACTGGCTTAGAAACATGCCCTTTCTATTAAGATTTATCAATTTCGATTTTGACCTTATGTGACCTGCACTTGCACTTAGGTATATGGTGTCAGGTTTTAAAATGGCTGTTATTATCGAATCATACATGTAAAAATTAAAATAACCTATACAAAATGTGTTGCATGACTTTCGTAGACCTCTTGCCAATAGTAATCTTATGCGACATGATCATGACCTAGATCTTTGCTTAAAAATATACTTTTGCTTACGCGGAAGACGCATAATACATTTGAGAGCACTTTGTGTGATATAAGACTTAATATTATGCTTTGGATTGAAAGTATGACCAAAAATTCAAATATATTGATTTTAACATTTGACCTGGCCGTGACGTGACATGTGACCTTATTTTAAAAACAAGTGTGTATGTTTTAGATGCGTCTCATTGAGAGCCAGGCAGGTAGCCATAATTTCGTCCACGGGGGGGGGAGCGGTGTTTCAAAAGGGCCCTTCCCGAGCGTTGAAAGGAACCCCCCTCCCCCCAAAAAACTATACGGATTTCGGCCACTTAAATGTGTGATGCCACTTTTTTCTTTAACTTTTGATGAACTGGATTAGACCAGGACCCTTAGGACCCTCAGAGAGGCCCATGAGCCATGCACGTAGCCAGGATTTTGTCCGGGGGCGACGCTCAAAAGTGTCTCTACCAGGCACATAGCTAGGATTTCTCCCAGGGGTAGGCGCCTCGGGAGGGCCCATTCAAGAGCGTTGCAAGGGCCCAGTAGAACGGATGAAAAGGTCTGCTCCCTTCGTACTGGTGAGGATCCCATTTTGCATGTTCATGTGCTCTTCTGACCCGTCCAGGGGCCCTTTCGGTCTGGTCAAGGGCCCCTCTGACCTGCACTGGGGTCCTCTGAATCCTCTGAATCCTCTGAACTTCTCAGGGGCCCTCTGGTCAGGCTAGGGGCCTTCCAGCCTGCTCAGTGGCCCTTTCGACCTGGTAAGGAACAGCGCTGGCTGTTTTTTTGCCCTACCAATATGCTCAGGGCCCCTCCGACCTTACCAGGGGCCCCTTCGACCTTCCCAGGGGCCCCTACGAAAT